>JAUZNC010039313.1:0-18077 GCA_034780395.1 Vannuccia rotundouncinata | reverse complement strand
TATCTCCCGCAAAATATTTGAATTGAATTCGAAAAATTTCCGGGAGATAAAAGGAAATCAGAGGGAGATAAAAAGATGTTATGATGCCTAGGACATATAAAAAACAAAAATATATATATTTACATTCATCTATAGATATTATTGATAAATCTTCCATAAACATTATCAATAATCAACCATACAGGAATCCATAGATAATAAAACAACGATCATCTTTTTCCCCAGTTACATAATTACTTACAATATCCAAATTATTAAATTAAAATTATTCAGAAAGTAATATATTGGTAAAATTGAACACAATTATAAAGATTTCAAATAAATAAAAGTTACAGGCGAGTCGTTCGAAAATTATGAGATTCACTTATAAACTTCTAAATTTTAGAAAAAGTTTAACAAATGATTCTTTTGTCATAAAAGTTTTTCGAAAGTGCTTCAGAATCATCCAAAATGCTAACAAGTATTTAAAGAAGAATTTTATGTAAAAACTTTTCTATCTTCTGAAATATTACAAATTATAAAATTTAATTTTAATAACAAGAAGATATATCAATGTTGTTAAAATTACTATTTTTTGCTTTAGTCATAAATTCTTTATAAAATTAGAGGTCAGAAATATAATGCAAATAAATTTAAAAAAAGTTCTAGTAAGATTATATCACATCTTTTTTTGTAAATAATTGGATAATTTTAACTTTTACGAATAAATATCATAAATAGCTTTTCCTAAAAAGAAATAAAAAACAAAGATATGAAATTATTTAAACTTTTTGGAAGTTCTTTAAAATCATGCAAAATAAGGGGTTCTTAAATTTTGATATTTACAAAGTTTTATTGAATAATTCTGATTCGAATTATTGGTTTATACTTTTAATTAAAATTATAAAAATTGTAAGTTTTACTTATTATATAGAGTATTTTGTAATTATTAAAAAAAATTTTTAAAGACATTTTTTTACAACTTATCACATTTTTAACCTACAATTCTGTTTAGTATGCAGTTATCCTGTGTAAAAGGTTAAATTGTTGTTTTAAAACAATAATTACTACATTGAACAAAAAAAAGTTGTTTTCATGATGTTTTATTGTTTGTTAAAATTTAGAATAGGATATATTATAAAAAAAGAATAATTTATAAATGTTTGACCCTTTCGATTTGTCATAATTTCAGAAAATAAAAGTGTAAATCGCAAGTTAATTAAGAAAATCACAATGAAATGGTTCGTGCTAATAATAGCCATGCCGATGGAGGCAGGAATCATTCAAGGACTGGAGTCGAATAAGAAACCAAATAATTTATTGATTATTGCGGATGATTTGGGGTATAGAGATGTTGGTCAGTTGGTTAGGTACAATGAATTATATATTATTTATCTAGACCGGCAAACTGACCAAAATTCAATAGTAATAAATGTCTGCGGAGGAATATATCTATATCGATAATCAATGCCAAATTGATTGGCGGAAGTTCAACATTAACTTTAAGATTAATGAAATTTATAAATTAATCGATTAATATTGATTGAAAACCCTCTTTAAAACGAAAAATAATACCGTATATAATTGAAAGCGCTTTGGAGGTTTTTTTGATCATTTTGCCGGTCTAGATAAATAATGGTCAATGGTTGGTTAAGTCAATGGTTAGATAAGTCAATGGTTGGTTAATACTTGCATTAGGTTATTATTAAAAAAAATATTTTAAAAGAAAATCAATACTTTAATATTCAATATGGATATAGTGAAATTATATATGAAATTATGTGAATATGTGAAATTATATTCATGATTCATTTATTTAAACAATTTGGAAATACATTTTTGGAATTGTTGGTCTTATTGTCATAAAAAACAGAATTTATTTCACAACTACAAAACTGCTTCATTAAACGTATAATTCTCCTACCTTTATATCAGGAATTTTCGGTAATACGACCATTCGAACACCCAACATCGATCGTATTGGTCGAGAAGGGATGACCATGACTCACCATTTGGCGGCTGCTTCTGTCTGCACGTCCAGTAGAACTGCCTTTTACACCGGAAAATATCCAATCAAGATAGACGAGTTTGAAATTTATTTTAGTACATTTAGTAGTTTGATATTATTGGACAAGACATTTTGCAACACTAGTTTAATTAATCTTTAGGTTTGGCACCAATCAACCCAGTACGAGTTATGCCCTGGGTGGCTTCTTCATCTGGCATTCCAGCAGAAGGGACAACTGTGGCTCATTTAGTCCAACAAAGTGGTTATTCAACAGCGCTGATAGGTAATTTACGATTATGGGGGAATAAAATAAATAATGTTTTGTATTAATCGGACAATTTCAGGAAAATGGCATCTTGGTCTTCACTGTAACTACACCAGAGATTTCTGCCACCATCCTCTGAATCAAGGGTTTGACTATTTCTACGGAGAGATAATGACTTTGGTCAAAGATTTCGGTAACACGGGAGAGTCAGTCTTACTAACCTCATTTCCCAGATTCGATTCCACAATTTGTTCAGTTGTTGCCGCCGCGTGTTTTGTAATTCTTACAAGCATCCGATTCAACATTGTCGGCCGAAAAGTTGGCTTATTTATCCTCTTCATCGTGATTTCGCTGGGTGGGTTCATCTACTGGATTCCCCACGGAGGTACCAAAGTGGCTAATAGTCTTCTGCATCGGAATTTCGAGTTGGTAGAACAGCCAATTCGCTTTGAGAAACTCACACAGCGTCTGGTTTGGGAGGCCGAGGAGTTCATAGAGGGAGCTAAGAAGCAAGACAAACCTTTCTTTCTTGTGGCATCATGGTTCCAGGTAAATATTGTGTATGTATGATTCAGTAATAACGTCCATGTTCCTCCTTATAGTAAGAAAAATAAAAATCTATTACATGAGTAGGTCCCGTAGGTATTCAGGATTTTGCAAGACACAGGCTCATGTTTGAATAATAATTTTTAAAATAATTATGATAAAATGACTAGTATCGCTATCAATTTATCGTTTCAATTTTTTAATGTATATATATTGATGTGTACAAAGTGTATTTCGAAGACTTTTAAAAAAAAATTATTTGCAAATTGAGAAACTTAACGAGCTTTCGGGTCGCTAAACAACCGTGGTCGAGGTAATTAATTCGGTCCGAGACGGGGCTTGAAACCCCTATACCTTCCGATTGGCGGTCACAACCACACTTTAATGGGGGTAAACTTTAGCCAATCTGATAGTTATGTCAATATATTTATAAATTTGTTTATTTAATGTAAGTTTAGTCTAAAGGGCAGGGTCAATTAAGTGTTCAGTCTGGAAATCTTAAGATTACCACTGAAAATGAGGTATTATACCTTGTAATAGGGACATACTAGGGTGTACGGTTTTATTGATAAGGTTGAATGGCCTTTTAAGTGGTACGTAGGCTCTGGATCATTAAGAGTAATTAATAATTCATGTTAAGTATTAAGTATATTGTTAAGTATTGTTTTAATATATCTGCATTTTTCACATTTGGATTCACGGGCACATTATAAAATAGTTGACACAAAACCATTTTAGAATAAAATTTATGGCTGATTAATGGAATAAGCATTAGCATAAGAAATCTGTATTTATGTACATCCTCAGGTGCACACCGTCCTGTACAATACTGTTCCTGGTAATTCCTGTCCTTTTCTAATTAGTAATTGGTATTTTGATATCAGATATTGACGCACTCGACCTGGACAACCTTTTGACCTCACCTGCCACAGTAAAGACTCCCCACAAGTTCTTATTCCATTACTGTGGTCATAAGATCCACGCTGTTCGTTGGCGTAGTGCGGACAAAATGTGGAAGCTTCGATTGGCCACTCCAGCTTATGTTCCAGGAACCGAAGGATGTGACTACGCTTGTCAGTGTTATGATACCGAGAGCACGGGAATCAGAAGAAAACTTTTTTATATCATTTTATATTTAACATTTGGACAATTCTGAGGAATCATTAAAAAATAACAAAGGTTTGTCTTGAAAGCTTATTAAAATAACAAAGTTGATTATTTTTATCATAAAATTAATTTTTTTTATATTTACAACCAAAATGAGTAAGGGAAATAATAAAAGTTTCTTTGAAATTAATTTCATTAGAAAATATAAAGACTAAACAATAGATATCGTAAAACTAATAATAGGTATTTCTCTAGATGGACAAACTTAATTAAATTTTGCCGAAATCTTTTTCGGCCCATAATTTTACAAATAGAGCTATGAAGTAGATTATTTAAGTCAATTTAATTTAATCCGTTTGCTTTTGATTTGACGTTTTTAGATAGGATGCTGTCTTACGTATAAAACGTATAGAGCGTATAATAAAGCGTCTATGGGTCGTACCGAAAATATATATTACATAAGAATATAAAAATTCAATTTCATTATTATTTCGATAACGGCGGTTTTTTCAGGTATGACCCTATGGTTTAGTTTTTAGATCAATATATAATATGGATCAAGCTTTAAAACGATAGCTATTACCGTAAAAATATAAAAGAAATCATCGGTGGACGTTTTTCTATAATTTTTCGGTCTATAGATAAATAATAAATAAGTCAATGATCTCTACTCCCCCTCAGACGGAGTGATATACCACGATCCTCCACTCCTCTTCGACATCACCACCGACTCCTATGAGAAGTCTCGGCTGGATAAAGACAGCGACCAATACAGCAAGATGGCTCCTCAACTTCAGGCGGCCATGAAGGAGCACATGGCGTCTCTAGAAGCTGACTTCCAGGTGGACAATCAATTCGCCTGGGACCAACTGATGTGGCGCCCGTGGCTGCAACCCTGCTGCAACTTCCCCCTGTGTTCCTGTAGAGATCAGAAATGGGACCATCGAGACAAACTTTAATTATTTTATGATTCTAGTTATAATAACTAAAAAATCAATAATTACCTATAGGAAGTTGTAGCTATATTTTCATATTAAACAAAATAGTTTATGAGCTTTATTTCTATGTTTAAACGAATGTATAGTTTAGTTTATTTATAAAGTATAAAAAACTACTTTTCTAAATTAATCAATACTGACCCGAAGGCGAATGTATTCTCTCAATTATTTAGCACAATAAATTGAGTAATAATTAATTAATATAATAGACTTACATTTGACCGAGATTGTGATAATTGTTAATTCAACCAGATTAATTCTATTTATAGATTTCTATCTATCTAGGGATTGGTTAAATATGGACTTAGCAAAATCTAAAGAATATAAATAAAAAATAAAGAATTTAGTAATTCATCACGGTCTATAAATGAAATGTTTAACATTATGGCTGAATTATCCATTTGTTATTTTGATTAATTTTTAGAATTTATTTCTCGTATCTGTTCTTTATAAGGACCCCAAGGACATTTTATTAATAAATTGTATTTAATACATTTGTAAAGATATATTAAAGTTCTTTATCAATATTTGTATATTTTGAATTTGTGTTAATTATTTTCAGATTTATAGCATATTATAGATATATTACCAATGTCAACTGTTCCAATTTCTAATAAAAAATTGTTAAACATTTTGAAATATTATAAGCTTTGAAATAAAAAATTTGCTAGTTTTCATCTTTCTGCAATCCATTTCTACCATTGATATCGTAATAATATTAATAAAAGTAATAAATATCATAGCAATAATAATAAATTAAATAGGAATAGTAATAAAAGTTAATTACGAGATCAATGCTTTTTATTAGTTAAATTAAAACATTTCAAATACAGCTTCATTTTCTAACGCAATCAGAATTTTCTTATCTTTAGATTTAAATTAGGCGGAAGTTAGAATAAATATAATTTAATGTGCAAATTCTTTGGAAAGTACTTAATATACATGATAAGACACAGAAGTATTACACATTTTTAAAGATACACCCGTGTCTTATCATATACAAGAAGACGAAATATTGTCCAAATTTAACATGCGAATGTTCGTAAATTTTGTTAATAATGATGAATAATAGAAAGTAATCAAACAAAATATCAATAATAATTTGAATAATTCTTCAAAAATTTCTCTGTCCAGAAAAAAACCTAAATTCGATAATAGCGATTTAGATTTATAAAAATATGAATTTATTCATTTATATTTATTGATTTTATTATCTACCCATAGAAAATACGTAAATTTTTAGCCTGCTAGTAAAAATTTTGAATAAATGAAATATATTTAAAAAAAAAAAGTTTATTAATATGCTATTCTATTTTAAATTAGTTTGGATAATCGATTTTACGCTATTTTTTATCGGTACCAACGTCATAAAATTCGGTACTGTGCGTCATCCTTAAGAACTGACGAACGGAAAATATTATCTTACGTAAAGTTCACTTCAAAATTTTGCTTCGTCGCTAAATCTACATCAACTAATTGTTTTATTTCGTTTATAATTAAAAATTATAAATATAAGTCATAATTATTACAATTTTTATCTTTAGAAATACAAATATTCTGTTATATAGTGTTTGTAATATAATTATTAATTATTATTTTCAATTATCCAAAGTTCTGGAATACAATTTTTCTTTGACCTGTTTATTACCACAATTATTTTATTTAAATTGATAAAACAATTCTTATTCAATAATAATAATTCGTAACAGAATTCTGTGTCCTTTTACAAAAACAATTTAAATTTTCAAAATATATTTCAATGTCATTCAGACAATTTTGTTTATTGATTTGATTGCTTTGTAGATATATAATTTTAGTCTCATAAATTGATAGTTCGGAAAATATAATTGTCAGATGATAATCGATATTAAAATGTTTGTAAATATTTTGTATTTCTGTTTCTGGTTGAATCATCGACATTTAAATTTGCCATATAAAATTAAATCCTTAGCCTGCGTGCGTTTTAGGCTAATAACGTCAAATTAACTAATCAAGTGAAGTTATAATCCATTCATTCCTTTATTGGCAAAGGACTAATTTGTTTCAAGTTTGTTTTATTAATAATGATTTTTAAATAAAATGATTAGTAAATAAAATGAAATATATAATTAAGATATTTTTGACTATGGATGTTCTATATTTTAATTTGCTTTATAAGAAATGTTTTTAAAAATATATATTTATTATATACAAATTACGTCATATAGAGCATTTTTATCATTGACTTATATATTATTTATCTAGACCGGTAAACTGATCAAAAAACGTCCGGAGCGCATTTCAATTATATACGGTATTGGTTTCGTTTTAAAGAGGGTTTTCAATAAATATTAATCGATTAATTTATAAATTTATAAATTTCATTAATCTTAGAGTTAATGTTATACTTCCGCCCATCAATTTGGCATTGATTATCGATATAGATATATTCCTCCGCGGACGTTTATTACTTTTGAATATTGGTCAATTTGCCGGTCTAGATAAATAAAATATCTATAAATCATTGCATTTTTATACATTTTCACACTAAAACGAATTATTAGAATTTGAACGTTTTAAATTCAGACAATATATAGAAACCAATATTAGTTTTACAAAAAATGTTGGCAACATTGTAAAATATTTTATTTAAATATGAAAATATACAAAAAAGTCCAATTATAAAAAAAATAATTGATAAAAGAATTAAAGTTTGTCTCGATGGTCCCATTTCTGATCTCTACAGGAACACAGGGGGAAGTTGCAGCAGGGTTGCAGCCATGGCCGCCACATCAGTTGGTACCAGGCGAATTGATTGTCCACCTGGAAGTCAGCTTCTAGAGACGCCATGTGATCCTTCATGGCCGCCTGAAGTTGAGGAGCCATCTTGCTGTATTGGTCGCTGTCTTTGTCCAGCGGAGACTTCTCATAGGGGTCGGTTGTGATGTCGAAGAGGAGTGGAGGATCGTGGTATATCACTCCGTCTGAGGGGGGGGTGGAGATCATTTTTATTTATTTTGTTTAAAAAATTTAAATCCATTTAAAAAATCTTTTCGATGGGATATATTTATCTTTGTGAATTATCAATTTTTTATGAAAATTGTTTAAAGTTAATTATTATTATATTCAAAAAAGGCAATTGTCATCCGATATTTATATTATCTGTAAACCTTTATGTATAATTATTTATTTATGAATAGGACGAAATTGTCCTCTTTATTTACTTTTTAATTATGAATAGACTTCAAATATCTCACAATTTTATGAAATATTCTATGAATTTATATATCTTTTATAACTTATATCTTTTAAATACACTTTTTTCGTGGTTGTAAATTGAAAAGAATCGATTTGCATTTCAATGATAAATAATTATTTATGCGTAGATTTTGTAATTTATGAACAAATTTATAGACAAATATTATCTTTTGAAAGTTGATTGATTTGATTCATAGATATTTAAATGTCATAGTTTATATTATTCATTATTTTATCTCTGTGATTTAAATTAGTTAATATCGGTAATTATTGATAATCATAGCAGTTGCTAAAACTATTATGAAAAAAGTTATCATAATTCGCCTACGCGCCCTTAAATAGTAATGCAAATTGCTATTTTATAGTTTTGATAAAATGGATTGTGTGAGTTATGAACTTGATTAACATACTTTTAAATAATGAATTTGCGTCTTCTGTATAATTAATTTTCATATTGAAAATATCTTCATAATTCATTTTTGGAAAATTAATTTGGAGTTAATGCTAAAAATTTAGTAATTGGTTATATTTAATATTGGAATCAAGAATCATTTGTATCAATTCAATAATTTATTTAATTCGTATAATATTGCATAGTTATTCATAATATATTGTAATTCTCCATTAATTAATAAGAAATTCAGAAATATTTTCCCAAACGATAATAAAACGATTGCAATCATAGTATTAATAAACATAAAAAGAACTTTTGAGATCGGTAAAAACAAATCAAAATAAATTATAAAATTGATAAAATTTACTTCTGATTCCCGTGTTCCCGGTATCATAACACTGACAAGTGTAGTCACATCCTTCGGTTCCTGGATTGTACGCAGGAGTGGCCAATCGAAGTTTCCACATTTTGTCCGGACTGCGCCAACGAACAGCGTGGATCTTATGACCACAGTAATGGAATAAGAACTTGTGGGGAGACTTTACTGTGGCAGGTGAGGTCAAAAGGTTGTCCAGGTCGAGTCCGTCAATATCTGAAAAAAATTATAAATATTACAACAAAATTAACCTCTGAAAACAGAATTTATTTCTAAAATTCTCAAAGTTTCAATTTACCTTTCGGCAGCTTTTTGACACCCATTGTTTTCGCAACTGTCGGTAAAATGTCCATCTGACTTGTGGGCTCATTTGAGGTGGTTCCGGCTTTGATCTTTCCCGGCCACCGGATCGCAGTTGGCACCCGTATTCCGCCGTCTACTCCGCCCATCAATTTGCCCCCCTCCCATGGACGATTGTCACCTCCCGCTCGCTGACCCAGATGATTCAATTCCTCAACGTGACCTCCGTTGTCCGAAGTGAAATAGACAATTGTATTGGACGCGAGTTTCAAGCGATCCAGAGTGGACAACAGACGTCCAACCGACCAGTCCATCTCCTCGATATTGTCACCGTAAGGACCGTGTTTGCTCGATCCGGCGAAACCAGGAACAGAATTGTACAGGACGGTGTGCACCTGAGGATGTATTATATAATAACTTTTAAATTTCTTTTATTGCCAAAAGAAAAAATAAACACTCTAGAAAAACATAGATAACTTATTAAGTACTTACCAAGTTAGCATTATGTTTATCAAATAGGAAATTTGTAAGTTACTTATATCTATGTATGGCCTTACTAAGTTATCTGTATAATTATTTGAAAATTGAAGTAACGTTTTCAAAATTAGCGATGTTACCGTCTATATATAATGTACAGAAGAATTTTTTGGAGAGAAGTAATGATTTTTATTTTAATAGTTTGTAGGACCAGTAAACACACGCACACTTCATTTTTCATTAATTTACCTGGAACCATGATGCCACGAGAAAGAATGGTTTGTCTTGCTTCTTAGCTCCCTCTATGAACTCCTCGGCCTCCCAAACCAGACGCTGTGTGAGTTTCTCAAAGCGAATTGGCTGTTCTACCAACTCGAAATTCCGATGCAGAAGACTATTAGCCACTTTGGTACCTCCGTGGGGAATCCAGTAGATGAACCCACCCAGCGAAATCACGATGAAGAGGATAAATAAGCCAACTTTTCGGCCGACAATGTTGAATCGGATGCTTGTAAGAATTACAAAATACGCGGCGGAAACAATCGCACAAATTGTGGAATCGAATCTGGGAAATGTTGTCAGTATGACGGACTCTCCCGCATTACCGAAATCTTTGACCAAGGTCATTATCCCTCCGTAGAAATAGTCAAACCCTTGATTCAGAGGATGGTGGCAGAAATCTTTGGTGTAGTTACAGTGAAGACCAAGATGCCATTTTCCTGAAATTGTCCGATTAACATATAATCAAATTATTTATTTTTATTCCCCCATAATCGTAAAATACCTATCAGCGCTGTTGAATAACCACTTTGTTGGGCTAAATGAGCCACAGTTGTCTCTTCTACTGGAATGCCAGATGTGGAAGCAGCCCAGGGTATAACTCTCATTCGATTGGTTGGGGCCATGCCTAAAAATATTCAAATATAAATTCAAGAAATATGTATCATTTAATTATTTTATTACAAAACTGCTTCAAATCTGGTACAGTTATTTACGCAATAAACTCGCCTATCTTGATTGGATATTTGCCGGTGTAAAAGGCAGCTCTACTGGACGTGCAGACAGAAGCAGCCGCCAAATGGTGAGTCATGGTCATTCCTTCTCGACCAATACGATCGATGTTGGGCGTTCGAATGGTCGTATTGCCGAAAATTCCTGATATTTTTTATGAATTATAGAAAGTTGACGGAATTAGTTTAGTGTTTTTTTAGAAATATATAAATTTTATAATTATAACGTCGAAAAAGTTTTTAAACTTTGAAAAAGTATTACCCACAGTACCCAAATATCCAAAGTATAATATCGATTATTTATTAAATGTAAATAAATATATATTAAGAATCATTAAAATATTGATTTTCTTTACACAATAATCGAAAACAAGTATTAACCAACTTACCAACATCCCTATACCCCAAATCATCCGCAATAATCAATAAAATATTTGGTTTCTTATTCGACTCCAGTCCTTGAAAGATTCTTGCCTCCATTGCCACGACTATTATTAGCACGAACCATTTCATTGCGATTTTCTTAAAGAACTAACAGTTTTATTTTCTGAAATTATGACAAATAAAGGAAAACTTAAAAGAATTAATTTCGAAACAGTATTGGGCATTCATTGTTCGGTAATTGAATAATAATATACTTCAATAAAATAAGCAATACATAAGTAATATTAAAATGTAATGAAAATGAGACAATATATTTTGTAAGTTTTTAAAAGATTTTCAAAAGTGTGTACCTGCAATTTATTTACTATTTAAAAAGTTTCAAATGTTATGCAATAGATATATTTGAATTTTTGAGATAAAAAATTATTATTCTAAAATAGAATTTCCAAAGGAAATATATTAATTGTAATTAAATTAGGGCTAATTAGTCATTTTAATCATAACAATTATTATATATAATAAATAAAACGAAATAAATGGAAAACATTTTTCTAAAATTTCAAGTTTTGCAATTCCTATTATTTAAATAAAGTAAATATATATTACTTTCTATATTACAACTTTAAAGGCAACTTAAAAACTTTACACAAGCAATATACATAGTAGCAGAACTTACACAAATGAGTATTCTTATAATATCCAAACTTTCACAGGAAATTACTTATAATTGACATGTAACTCTCTTTATTAGATAAAATACTTACTACTGAACGAAACTAGAGTTCAACTTAGGAGTTATAGCATGAACTTTGTACATTCATCTTAAGTTGTTCTCTGATTTATCGATCGAGACGTCACCTTCCCGGCAAGTGATGTGTTACTTTGTATATTCACCCGCACCCACACATTCGTCTACAAACAAGTTATATGTGAGCAGGGAAAATCTGTTTGCACTATTGAATTTTTCCTCAAGCGACGGAGTCCTTATAATATTATTTAATTGATGTAAACCTACAATAAACATACAATTTCGTGAAAAATCTTTGATTGTAATTAGGTAATATGATTATATCGTTTTGAACATTTGCATATAATAACAATTTATATTAAGTATATTATTATGTTTGTATTAACTTTATTAGCTACAAATCCTTTCAATTACACAAATTTCTAATTCGTTTTCATTAATTTGTGCGACACATTATTTTAAAAAACTAAAAGATAAATAATCTAAATATGAATTATATTATGGATATATAATACAAACGCTTAAAAATTTTAATAAAAAATATTTATTCACAATATTTCTTCTACATAATATGATTATACCAACACTCTTAAGTGTTTTTTATAGATTAAGGGATTCAAAGTTACAACGATTTCTTCTTTTTTATAATTATAAAATCAACTACAAGATGATCTCAAAATATTAATTTTTTTAAATATTATATAGACTTTTTTAATAGACAACTTATTAAATTCTCAACTTATTACTTTAATTGATGTTCTATAAAATCCTTAAACCGATATCTCTGAGTAAAAGATGTTATTATCTATATAATATTCCTAGAATGGTCATCAATGCTTTATTGACAATAGACTCGTTATTTTAATCGATTTTTATAAATAAATTATATGCAGAACTATAATTGCAACGAGAGACACATTTTTACGTTTTCATATAAAAAATGATCATTGCACAAAGATTAAAATCACGCTTAATTGCTTTTTTTATATATTCTACCGCCAAGTGTATTCCTTTTCTTGATAATTGTCAGGTATTTGAAAAGTTTAGATAATAGGAAATAAAGTGAATTGAAATAAAAGCCGTTAATTAATTAGTTTAATATTTTAGAAAACAAAACTAAAATTAATGAAACCGTATATTTCTAGGTTAAACCTCGAAGTATCAAAAAAATTATTTGAAAAGTATATAAAAAATTAAATTATCAATAAAAATAATTTTCACACTCTGTCCTAGTATATAGAGGTGATAATTATTAAGTAGGTATAAGTATTCAAAATATTTATGGATTTTACAAAATCTCTCACTTTGAAATTAGAAAAAATAAATTTATTGCGTTATTAAAAATAAATATTACAATGTTACTAGCCAATATACCAATATAGTATAGTTATTTCTTGAAGTTTTGTATTTGGACTGAAAATGTAATTAAAAGATATATATCATGTTTGCATCGAGTTTGGAATTGAGTTTCTTGTGAACAGTTTTAACAACAATTTACATAACCATTCAACATGACATCCACAACACAATTGATATAGTAGTAATACTATTTATCTAGATAGGCAACCATAATTAAATGATGTCGTATTAAATTGATGACTGGAAAAAAGACAAAATGATGAAATGTTGTTCAGCGCATAATTTTACAAAATATACGCCTGTGAAGTATATATATATATATATATTTAGGTACATATAATGAGTCTTTACTGTCGTTTATGCTATATATTTATGTTAGATTCTGGTGGCCGAAGTAGGATCAATATTCTAGAACCATCCCGGGGATAGGTTTAGGGATATAGTAAATTTATCATTATAGTGTTAAAATTATTATTTAGTAATTTCCAATAAATATTTCTAAACTATTTGAACTATTTTAGAAATTTTCCGCGTTTAAAATATTAAGTAAATCATGATATATAAAATGAAATCAATAGAATTGTAAAATTTCTTTAGAAGAACATTTATGTCCCCCGCTTCACTCATGAACAATTCTATCTTACCTCACGAAATTAAGAATGCTATTGATTACCCTTATATCATTTAATTAATTACCAAATCAACACAAATCAATAAAGTCAGATTTAGCTAACTAAAATAATATATTGTGAATCAAAACAAAACAATATAATATTTACTTAATACACGGAAAAAATAACGCTGGATAAAAATTCGCACTAAGTCTTTTATAAAATAAATATCAAACGTGCCTTAGCGTTTTTAGTAATCTATAATTTTAAGTCTGACACCTAACTTCAAAAACTCAAACAATATTTAAGTATATTGTTGTGGGCATTTCGAAGTTTTATAATTATTAATGAAGAAAAATAAAAGTCCGATAATTAAAACTTCAATATATAAATATTTCGGATAAATTCCGTGAATGCTATAAAATTAATAAAAGCAATTTTTGACTCATGAATTTATATAGGAATAAAATATTTAAAATTTTATATTCAAACAATTCGATTAGTTATCAATATAGTTGAGTTATAAGTTAAGATTACATTTAATTTAAATATATCGTATAAATAGATATTAAAGATAGAACGTTTTTAAGGATCCATTCACGATCACGATTATTATAAAAATTTTAATTCAAACAATATGATTAGTTATCAATATAGTTGAGTTAAATTTAAGATTACATTTAATTATATCGTATAAAACAAAAGGTAGAATTATTGATAAATAGATTGATCAAGTTGAGAAAGATTGATCAAGTCACAAGATAGTGTTATTTATTTGTAAATCTCAACACGCAGAGACATCCATCCACGATCTCGATTAATAGTTGGCAATAGATCTTTAGAATATTCTAATATTTTTGTAGTAAAAGGAATAGTAGGAATTTGTTGGGTGTTGTGATATTTATTATAATGTTCTGTCATAGCTGATAACTCTAACAATATTTCAAATTCGAAATAAAAATATAAAAACGATATAAATCTTCACCTTTATTATTACTTATTATCAATAATCATCAAAGAAAGAATCTCTAGATATTGTAGTGATGATTTCTGATTTTTTTTTAGTGAATTTAATTTATTGGTTTGCTCGTTTAAATTGTGGACGCTGTACTACGTATATAAAACTTTGTAATTTGTCCATCGATATCAATTATTTTGACTCGGCGTTAACCAGATATTGTCTCAAATATATGAATTCAAATAATTATCCGAATCTATTTTTTAAATGAAGTTATCTACGTTTTAATGTAATTCGGATTTCATAATTAGTTAATGTATCAGTAACGTATCAATAGTTATCGATTAGGATAATTATTGATTATATTATCAATGTAATAAACATACAATAATAACATCTAATTAGGTTTATAAGCAACAATTATATAAAACCATAAAATATTGTTATGTTATGCTGTTTATGGCTATGAAGACTAAATGACAACTGGAAAAACTCTTGCCATAAAATAATAGTTATACTCTTTTCTCCAATATAGTGGCAATCAGAATAAATAAATAATTAATACAAATGAACTATATTATAAAACTTGTGTTGTTTGATGTGCACCACATGTGGCGACACTGGATCATGGCCAATTGCGACAAACAATTTAATTATAACATTTTTCCAGATGTTTTTGGACTATTTTGCACAACTTCAGTTAAAAGTTCTGAAAACAATTCTTATAAATTGTTAATGTTTTTTTTCCTATTTTTTTCTTCCATAAATTTTAAATTTTCTATAATTGTGTTTTTATTTTTCCTGACCACCTCAAGCGATCGCAAATATTCTTGCATATTTTTGAATAGATGATGTAGCGAATTAATATGAAATAGATTTATAATGTATATATATCCTGGTCAGAGAAAATGGTCAAGCCCCAGATACGTGACAAGCATATCAAAACATTTAAGATATTTTTAGAAACATATGTACAAAATATAATTTGTACATTATAGTGGCTATTTAAATATTTTATACTATATTTATATAAAATATTAATGATGTTGCCTTGCTAATATTGATTATTTTATCAGTTACAATAATATTTTTGAAAACAATTTTTTAATCTGCATATTATGCAATCGAAAGTAAACAACTATATACGGGCGATTTTTATTTCATTCACATTGTCAATAAAAATATACCCACATTTCTAAAATTTCCCCTGAGATAAATTTTTTAGAAAAGATTTCTTTTTAAAATTCTCGTTACATCGATTATTTATAAGTATTTGTTATGTTTCTCATATATTTTGAGCATATAAGATGCAAACAAACAATGTTGATCACCGCATTGATGACACTTTGGTAAAATTTTTATTGATAATAATAATATCGTTATAGTATCGATGCCAATGTCGAAAAATTGCATACCTACTCTGTGTTGCTGATTATATACATCATAATCAATTTTTGGGGATTTGGTAAGTCACAATTTTTTCACTGAGTATATTTTTAAAACTTTTATTTTCCCAGTAGCTAAGTATATAGTCTTCAATC
This sequence comes from Vannuccia rotundouncinata, assembly GCA_034780395.1. Classification (NCBI taxonomy): domain Eukaryota; kingdom Metazoa; phylum Platyhelminthes; order Proseriata; family Coelogynoporidae; genus Vannuccia; species Vannuccia rotundouncinata. The sequence goes on along the minus strand of JAUZNC010039313.1, from coordinate 1,779 downwards.
GAACAAGTTTTAGTTAATACTGGGTAACAATACAAGTTTATTTATATAATATGTATAACCTGTTCCATTTAAATATTATGTATGCAAAAAGTCATCCAGAACTCTTTATGTCACACGCGTGACCATTTATACACTTGAAGTCACGTGCGAAAACAAAACTGATTTATCGACAATTCGTTTGCATTTTAAAATTCTCGTCACCAAGTAAGTCATCAGATAAAAGAAATATACAAATTGTTTTATATTATCGATTTTAACCGATGCAAGCATAAATAATAGTTCTCCTTATTATTATTTGATAACAATATGTCTATGTAGTTTTGGATTTTATGTTTATTGAAAAAGAGGAGATATGGGGAAGATTTTGAAGAGTAAAAAGAAAATGTACGATTCGTAACGAGGTGATTCGAAGATTTGTTGAAGAGTTATAGCCGCGGGGGAAGTTGAAGATGTTTGTGAAGAACTATTGGGAACGGCAGAAGATGTCGAATTTTTGTATTGAGTAAATTAGTAATATTGTAATTTGATATATAATTTTGGTTTTCTGTTGTTTTTTAAAAAAAAGTAGTTTCTCATTCGCAGCTTTTTGTGAGTTCTTTTGCAATAGTTAGTTATACTGGAACAATACGCCCAAAAATATCAGAAAGTAAAACCTGAAAAAGTTTCACTTATTGAAAGAACAAATTTCACAAAATTATTTTAATATTTTCAATATCTATGGACCGGGAGGGACAGATTATAAGTAACTATAAGTAACTCCCCCCGGCAAATTACAGTGACTTAGTAACTTTGCACAATTAACAAAAACAGACAAAAGTGTCCAGCTATAACTATGACTAACTATAAATAACAAAAATAAACACTATTTGCTATAAAATGTAACGGAACCGTTAAATACAACAGGTCCACTGTTGGGTATAACTTTATAGATTCTTCATAAGTGGAGTCATTTTTCTGTAAGCCACCCATAATGTTCTCTACAATGCCACACAACTAGACGAACACGTCGAACTTTCAATTGCAGTATCATTGAGCATCCCTTGGCCTGCACCGTGTAGTTTTTTGCTTAAATCATGCTGCTGCTCTGAGGACATATCTTTATAAATTCTGACATCTGTGGATTTATGTTCAGCTTTCTGCAAACGAGGTCTTCTTCGCAACCAGTTTGAAATAATCTTGTTGCTCCGGTTCGCAGAGGACCTTGAAGTCCTGCAATCAACTTTTTAATATTAAGCAGTAAATCCACTCCTAAAATGCCATGTTTTTGAAACAGACGTGTTGTGAGTTATTTAATGCCAGAAAAAGACGTTTGTAAAAAACATAAAAGACATAAATTTGTAAACACATACAAGGCATCCGTCGTAATTTTCTTCATTGTGAAACTATTGATTCATTCTGGTGAACATCATATTAACATCAAAATAAAAAAATCTCCACTCTTTTAATACAGAAACTTTTTAAAGAAAATTAAATAATTGGGAGGTTAATTAATTATCTTAATGATCAGAAAAATTTAATTCTATAGAAAAAATATCTTTATTTGTATTTAATAAATTGATTAATTAGGAATTTTTAAGATTATATATAGCATAAATCGAGACATCTTCATTATTTACTATTTATATTATACTATAAGAAATATTTTTCTTAATACATTACGTATTTTGAATATATACTCTGGTGTGCCAAATAAGCGGGGGGGGGGTGTGAGGGGGTTATAAAAATCAAACCTATTATATAAAATCAATAATCAAGGGGTCCAAATAAACGGGGGGGGGT
>JAUZNC010039302.1:0-18079 GCA_034780395.1 Vannuccia rotundouncinata | reverse complement strand
CATAAATCTGGTTTCACGAAAAAACGCATGAAAAAAGGCATAGTGTGGACGCGCTGGTTTCATGAAACCAGTTTCACCGAAAAAGGCACCGAAAAACGCACAGAAAAAGGCACAAAAAAGTCATAGTGTGGACGCGGTGTAATACATTATATAGCAAATGAAGAATTCGACTTCTTTATTGAAAACTTGATCAAAATTAGTAATATCGACACCTGATGGACATGACTTATTAACATATACCGCACCCTTATTAATTTTTTTAATACTTTGATTTGCATCAAGACAGTAAAGGATTTCAGTAATTTTGATGACAAAATTTACTATATATAGAAAATGAAGAATTCGAATTTTAAATTAAAAACTTGATTAAATATAGTTATCGATATCTAATGAACACATATTGATTTTGAAAAATACTTTGATTTTTAGCAGTACAGTAACCGATTTGGCTAATTTAACGTTTTAAAATATTTCTTTGTAGCGGAATTTAAAATAATCATTATTCACAATGTTTATAATACGGGAAGAAGATTAAACATGGATTTTCAAAACATTTTATATACATATATGTATAATTCAATAAACCTTTAAACTATAAAATTTTGATATTATAAAATTTGGTGGAAAGTCTTGTTTTATGCTGGCAGTATTATTTATTTTTATAATGGAGTATTTCATTTGTCCTTTTTTATAATACCAAAATACCATAATTACATATTTTTTTAATATTAGTGTTTAAATATTAAATTAACATTTAAAAAACGACAAAGTTTAATCCCTTTTCAACATAGTAATTTATAATAAACACGGCAGAGAAAAAAAGTTGAATTTTGTTAGTGGGGATTCAGCCAAACATTGTGAAGTAAGAGAGCCTTACGTCATATTTTTTTAAACATACAATTCACTGTGTACCGGAAAAATATATCTTTGATAGAAATTCATTTAGCTTTCTGAAATCTTAATGTTACATAGGATTTATGTTGTTAATTATACATTATTATTATGTGCATGTTTTGTTCATGAACTTATTAAATTCTTTCCATTGCTTTCATCATGGCCAGACATGGATTTAATTATGCATATTTAATTGCATGACATTGTCATGAATGAGCTCTTGGCAATTTTATATCTATTCATATATATAAATGGGTTTGTCATGGACAAGATTTCGATTATATCAGCCATATAACTAATCATGTGGATTTACAATTTGATGTATATAATTTGTTTTAAAAGTTATAATTGTGATACTGATAATAAAAACCAGGAAACCAAAAAAATTAACTGATACCTACATTAAAAACATTTTTTAAAAGTAGGGAAGGCCTGCATAGGTTTGTTATACCTATTATAAAATTAATTAGAAAAAACAAAAATAATTATTTTTAAATTTTGTTAAATTTTATTTTGGTTCATAAAACTTAATAATGCATTCACCATTTATACTGTAAGATAATTAATTAAATTTATTAAATATTTAACAAAAATATTTCTAAATAATGCCATTTCAATAAATATGTTTACTTAATATTTTAAATTTCACTATATAGTTTTACAAGCATTATAAATAAAACACATTACATATCTTTTATAAATATAATATTTTAAATATATGTTTAACTATTAATAATTACATTTTTATAATAAAAGTAGTATTAACACTGCAGTCTCTGCAGACCCCTTTATTCATTTTATTTTATATTTTCCAGTTTGCAATTGGGGTGCACCCACATTGAACAATTTGAATGGTAAAAATGGTTCACAAATAAGACAGTTATGTATGAACTAACAATTTAAAAAAATAAGATTAACATGCAATTGTAGCATACTTGGCCATTAAATAAAAAAAATTCTGAAAATAAACAATTTTTTTCAAAAAAACTAAAATTTATTATTATTTATTACAATATATAATTATAGAGTCTTTAATTATATGTGGCAGAGTCTACCACACCCTCCAGAAAGTATCTATATAATATTGGATAATAAAAACAATACAAAGCTTTTAAACAATCTTATTTCTACCAAGTCAACCATACATTGAACATCAAAAACATGGTCAAATGTTAATTTTTCATTAATTCATGTTATTTATATATGAGTTTAAAGTAAAACAATCATATTATTATAATATACATTATTTATATAATTTTTGTAGGTTTTTAATGATTTGTTTATTTTTGGAGAAAAATTTAATTAACAGCCAAGTATGCTATAATCACCAGATTAACATATTTATAATATATGACAACAATTAATTATTTTTCTAAATCTATTCCAAAAACATTGTTTAAAAGTATTTATTGAAATATTAAATCACTTCACATATTAAAAGCAATTTTAGGTAAACCTATTGTATATTCATTGTTGGAACATACTCTAACAATGAATATACAATAGGTTAACATAACATTTCTATTGATATGTGAATTGTTTTAATTTTAATTAAATAATTTTGATAATCATTTGCTGTCTATATGTTAATTTTATTTTATTTAAAATTTGTTGTTAGTACAATAATTTTGGCTGTCTAAACTATACATATAAATTGACTTAAAATTGAACATAGAACAATCACAATACAATTATACAATAGAATACAGTCAATATACAGACATCACAAAAATAATTAGTTGCTATAATATGTAAATAATATTTTTTAAAAATTCATTATTGGTACAGAGAGTTCATGAATGGGGTGTACCATCAATTAATTTGTTGTTGGTACATCCCATTTGCAAACCACACAAATTCATTTCTGGTACACAACATATGTAGTATAACCTATCATTAGTATAACCTAGACAATTAAAAATATCAGATACTGCATTCTAGGACTTATAACAGTATTTAGATGATTTCATATTGTAACTTTTAGATACAATTCAACTAGTATTGTAATGGTCTTAAATATTTTCAAAGAGACTTATATATTTATTTGTTCATATTAATAGATTTAGATTTAAAAGAACAAACCTTTAAATATATTAGCATATTCAAATCTGTATGCAAATAGAATACACAATATCTTATTACATATTTTTTGCCAGAAGTAAATTATAGATTCTATATGCTTTAAAATGGCTCTAAATTAAAAAATATAAATAAAATGAATACAAACTTTTGTATCAATAAATTTTCTATTCCTAGTTACAGTTAAAATAGTTCTTCATATGACTGATATATACATTATTTAGCTGTTTGATTAGTAATGAAAATCATTTTATTCTATACAATTCACTATTATTTTATATTTAGATAAAACACCCTTGCTATGGCTGCTGAAAATATTACAGTACAACCAAATAAGGTATGTAATCAAAATATTACAATTACTAGTAATATTTATTTATGATATGTTGTTGCATTTATTTGGAATTCGCAGAAGAAAGGAAAACCAAGATTTCCAAGAAAATCTGCCAATGTTGCTGCTCAGGGAGATATTGCAATTACATTTGCTGATCTTGAGCTTCCAGATGTAAGTACAGCTCTAAACTTCAAATATCTACTGTGTGAAATTGTCACTACAATTTTTGTAAATTTTAGGGTTTTATCATAAATTATTGTATTGTTGTAAATCTTTTCTTCTGATACAATTCTAGACATTGGAACTAAGAACAGAACTTCCAAAAAAGTTAGTATTTTTTCAAGATTATGTATTTTTCGTGTTTTTCTGATTCATAAGTTTTTTATTGTTATTAATTTAGAACTGGATACATTTACGACATTAGAATGGAACTCCATGTAAACCCCTGGTCTGCCGACTACATTGAAAATCCTCAGCGAATTATTCATTCCAATGCCAGATTAGAAGAACTGGGACTTCTATCCAAATGTGAAATTATCAAAGTATTTCATTATTTTTATACTATTTTTTGTTAAATACTTTCGACTCAATACAAATATTTTGTCATCTAAAAAAGGCGGATGAAATACCCAATGTTGAGCTAACCACACAGCATTCTGAAGACTATATTGAAACTATCAGGGCCTCTGCCAACATGACCAAGGAAGAACTGGAACCACTTGTATCTTCCTTTGATACCGCTTACCTTAACCAAGTGAGTGCCATATCAACTTGTATAGCGTTTATTTGTTCTCATTTAAATGCTCTCATCTTGCAGAATTCTTGGTTAGCAAGCCAAGTCGCCGCTGACTGTGTTGTCAAAATGACCGAAGCTGTATTCACTAGACAATTGAGAAATGGGCTGGCGCTAGTACGGTTAGTATCAGCTCATTTCTATATTGATTTAAGTTACATTTTGATGTTGTAAATCAATTTAATCTAATTTTTAATTGAAGTGATTCAAGTTCATTTAATTAATATTATAATAAAACCTTTAATGTATCAAATGGATTTGTAATTTCTGTTTATTGTATCCAATGAAGTGCAGTCAGAAATCCTGTTACATAATCTTATGGAACGCCATAAATACGAATTAATTTCCATGTTTTCCTGGTAATCAGCTAGGCGTGTGTTTGGAGTCATTTCCAGTTAATATGTGTCGAAAAATACGAAATAGTGAAACAAGATTCTTCTGTTGTATAATTTCTACAAGTTTATTAAGATTTCAACAATTTGCTGACTAATTCGTGTCAATTAGAATGTATTTTATTTGGAGCATTCTTATTGAAACATCTCTCAGATAATATCGTGAATTGTGACACAAGGTGATTTCAAATTATTCAAAAGTCTACAATGTTGAGAATAGAAGATGGATCAATACAATAAATTATCATGTTTAACGTTTGTGTGGTTTGACAATTCATCAGTTCGGATGATGGTGAAGAATATAGATAATATTTAAATATTATAATTGTAAATTTGAATAATATGTGTATACTTATAGTTATATACTTTTCAATCAAATTGTAATTCATTTCCAATAAATTATTCTAATTTGCAAATTTCAAGTATATAATTGTTTGACCATGTCCATTTAGCCCTCCGGGTCACCACGCTTTAGAATCAGAGGCCTGTGGTTTTTCAATATTCAATAATGTGGCTCTTGCAGCCAGGCATGCTGTCGACAACCTTGGAGCTAAAAGGTTAACAGACATTTCTATTTTGTGACACTTTTCATATTTTTATTGGCTCAATTAATCGATACTCATTTAATTCCCGACATTTATTGATTTCAGAGTATTGATTGTGGATTGGGATGTTCACCACGGTCAGTCAACACAATACGCTTTCTATGATGATCCTAGGTGACCTCACTCCTACAATAATTTTATGTTCACACTTTTAATGTTGAGCGGATTGTATTGTTTAATTTTTTTTAGAGTTTTGTATTTTTCCATACACCGCTATGAAGACGGCAGCTTTTGGCCATGTCTCAGAGAATCAAATCACGATTTTGTCGGCAAAGATTCAGGAGTTGGTTTCAATGTTAATGTTCCTTTGAATAAGGTTGGTTTTAATTATAATGTTGACTTGTAGGTCTATCAATTGAATTACATCATTATCATCATGCTTTATATAAAATATTATAGTTATGACACTAAAGAATTACTAGCTATCTAACAAATTTTATGATTTTCATTAAGTATTTCGAAACATTCCATTTAGTAGAATAGATAATGGATCGTATGCTTTGCTCCTACGCTAAACAATAGATTTGATTGAGTGCTTTATATAGCCAGAGTTCTCACACAAATGAACTTCAGGTGTATTTGTATCAGTCATACTTCTATAAGCAGAAATTTTGATCATAATATGATGTCTATACACGTTCTAGAATTAGTCATTTTAAAATTAATTTTTCATCATTAATATAATTTTTGTATGGTTTTTAAGTTTAAAATTAGTATATTAATTATAAACATTATTTTATTAGTTAACACTGGTTTTCAAATTATCCAACACTTTAGTTTTCCAATCTATAGTTCTCTTCTTTAATGATAGTTACTAATTATTGTAACGATTCATTCAATAATCTTTTTGGTGATATTTCAGGTTGGCATGACAAACGGAGACTACTTGAGTATATTTAACACTCTTCTGCTTCCTATTGCTCATGAAGTATGTTTCACTTACAATTATTTAACAAATTATTTTACCAGAATGAGAAAAGAATTTTCCTTTCGTCTTTCAGTTCAATCCAGAATTGATTCTAGTGTCTGGCGGATTTGATTGCATTCTTGGTTCGTCTTTGGTGAGTTCTGTTTGCAACCCTGACAAAATTGACACGTTATGCTAACACTAAAAACGTGTTTTGTCTGTATTGAACTCTGTTCAAATCGTGCACCTCTTTTCCAAGGGAACGTTCTGCTTTTAATCAGGCGTGGACACAATATTAGTATGAACTAATAATAATATAAACTATCAGAAGCTAGTAATAATTTCTAAATACAACAATTACTCTTTTAAATTAAAAAATCTTTATTACTGAAACTTCTTCCTAACAACTCGTTTCTTGGTTGTAATGGTTCTCACTTTATTATTAATACGTTTTTGTGTTGTTAATTTAAAATTAAACTAATTGTATTTTTCTTATTTATTTTGCAAAGATAAATTCTAAATATTAGTGATCGTAAAATGAAACATAATTTTGAAAACAACATAAAATTCGACATTTTTTATTTCTTTTACATCGATTTTGTTTATTTAACTTCATTTTTTTAAATATACAAACAGGTTATGAATGAGTTGTAGGTGTATGATATCAAATTTTATCTATTAAGAATAATCAGATGTTTTCATATTTGATGTTTTATCCTTCCTAATGTAATCGTGACAACCAAATTTCTAAGTAAAGTTATGGCTCGTTTTTGTTTTATGAAACACTTTTATGGTTTGTATTGAGAAAAGTTGTTATTTAGAATGATCAAATTCTTGTTATACAGCATTAGTTGTAAATAATTGTAGAAACGAAAACAATAGTGCTCGATCAAACAATGCGAAATGCATTTAATGTTTTCAGGGTGAGATGTCTGTTCACCCCTCCTGCTGTGCCTACTTCGTGCACAAACTGATGCTTCTTGCGCAGGGGAAGCTGGTCATTGCACTCGAGGTAAGTGTTCCAATGCAACTCTCTCTGCTTGTTCCTACTCGAAATTTTTTCACATTCGTGTTCAAAATGGCCCTTCTCGTAGGGCGGGTACGGCTTGGAATCCTTGTCGGAAAGTTTGGTGCACACGCTGCGGACTTTGTTAGGAGAACCTTGTCCTCCGCTGGAACCTTTCGAGAGGCCGAGCCCATCGTGAGTCACAAATTTGAAATATATTCAATCAATTTACGTATGATAAGGAAACCTGTTGGTGTAAAATGTTTATCGAAAAAGTGGTTACTGTCTTTTATTTAAATAATTGAAGCCTGTAGTATGAGAACCTATTTTTTACATATTTCAGAAATCAATCTTTAATATTTTGATTTATTCCACATTTTGTTTATATTATGTTTTTGACCATTCTATGATAAAAACAAATTGAACTCAATTTCATGTGATACATCTTACAGCTATTAACCTCAAGTGCTAATGTCCAGAAAATATAGATTTTACTAACCTAGTCGGTTCTCTAGTCGGATCATTACTAATATTATAAATTATGTATTATAACAACAAAATATAGTATAATATGTGGTTACAACAAGTCAACTCAAAAGTTGACAACTCAAGTCAATAATTCAAATGATATAATAATTGGTTCATCAATAGTTAATAAATCTCATCCTCACTTTGGACACCAGTTGCTGACGTTTATGTCATATAGAAGGGTTTGTATCAGGGACATACTTAACTATAGGGACATGAAACTCAGATTTCATGGTAATTTTACTACAGGGCGGAATCTAATTTTTTTATATAACAATTTTTGGCTTATTTTTAAACGCGGTTTGATTTTTCAAAATCTTATAATACTAATTTGAAGAAAAATATTGATATTATGTATAAAAACAATTTTTCAAACGATAATCAAATAATGTGAAGTCTTATTCAATGAATATTATGTAAAAATATATGTTTGTGAGAAAAAAACATAATAAAACAATTCTATTTGACATAAGATAAACTAATACATGTCAATTAAAATACATAATATATTATTGATCCTCTATATACAATGCTGCATATAATACAAATAATCAGTAACAGTTAATGATTGTAATTACATACATACAAAAAGTAAAATAAATGTGAATAATAAAAATTCGGATGAATGTGTTTAGACAAATATATATTATGTACACTGAAAAGCAAACTAATATATTCAAGAAATGTAAATAAATTATGACGATTGTAGTTTTCTCAATTTATGCTCTTCAAGAGCCAACTGCGGAGGTTCATTTATTGTCTCTATCTTCGTAATTTCTTTAAAAAAACAGTTGATTGTGGTTTTCAGAATAACTGACATGTGAATATCGTCTTTCAGTTTAATAGGTAATGATAAATACATATAATGGAACAATTTACCAATACATGTATGAACGACAAATAAATCGGTCAACGTTGGACGTCAAAATTCCAAAAAAGCAAAGTCACAATCTTGAAAACTGAAACTGAAATTCCCAATAAAGGAAGCCTGTTTTCACTCAAATCAAAAAAGTATGTTATCCGGTTCTCATGCAAAATAATTCTGGAATAGAAAGCAACTGAGCCGCTTTTAATTCACCAAAATAATTACCACAAAAAATGAGCTAAGAAAATGCATACAAACTCAAATTCGCCAAAAGGAGTTAGTTGGTTCTCATTCTACAGGCTTCAATTAATAATTGGCGCCCTGTTGATACGGATTATAACACTCTTTGGTTGCTATGCAGGCTTCAGGAAACTCTCCTCAACTGCGTGACCTCCCTGCGTCCGTATTGGCGGTGTCTCTGCATCCAGGGCATAAGTGAGGATCAGCTCTTTCCAGACATGTCGAAGCTGCCAGATTCATCCTGGTGAGTAAACAGATAATTTAGTAATAAGTATTCGTTCTGGTCCTTTATACTTTATATCTGGGTTGTTTTATGCTATTATGTCATGCAACTTAAATTAATAGTAAACGATTTTCAGCTGTGTAGTTTATCGATTTTTGCATACCAATGCAGACTGTTGCTAAATGTGGTTTTTCATAACATGCCTTTACCTTCCTGGTTCGTTAAAGCAACAGAACACAACTATTACGCAGTCATCTATTAACTTTTACAGGGATGAGAAAAGGGTGGCTGGACTTCCCAACAAGGTCTATGATCCTGCTAAACCTGAAATGATCGATAAATTGGAGCAGCTTCAACTATCGACCCCATTAACCCAATATCAACAGCGGTACCGTGTTCACTGGCTTCCTTTGCTATAAACAGATAACTATTATATTACTGAAAATAAAACAGTTGTCTGTACAATAATATAATGTAATCAAATTTTATCGTTTTGTTAATTTTAGAGTAATTTGTTGTCGTTATTTAAATTTAGAACATGTGTCACTTACACGAAGGAAATGCAGCTCCATAAGAATGAAGCAATGTGAGTGTTTACCAATCAACTAGTATTATAAAGTTGTATGACTAGATAATATTTGTCATCTTTTCGCACATCCATACTTACAAACGGACTTGATTGAGTGCGCGCATGTAAATGTTTCTCTCTATTTTTCTTGTTCGGTCTAGCTCTTCGCACCCAGAAGCTCCACAGAGGATCGAAGCTATCTTCAGCCGTCTGGAGCAACACTGTCTAATTGACCGATGCAAGAGGATCGAGGTACGTGTACAGCGCGCTAAAATTACAATTAAAGTAAAGAAAGGTGTCGATGCAAAAGACACAAACTATCTGATACAAACTATAATGATTCTTTTAAAGTAAATTAAATTAAAATTACATTTAACAGACGCGCGATGATATTGAAGGCTGTTAAAGTGGGTTCTAACAATTCTGAAGTATTAAAAAAAAATTGGTTGGTGAAAAATTGGTTTCTTCACATTTTTACTGGAATACGAACCAGCTCGGTTTATCCAATGTGTTTAACCGACAAGTTATGGAGACATCTATCTACCTTCAAATCGTTTTAGGACATCTCAAATAACAAAATAAAAATGGGAAATTCTTTCCATATCAGTTTGGTCGTCAATAAGTACAAATGCAGAAATATTCAGTTATAAAATGAAGTTATCTTGTGCTCTGATAGATTTGATTACTTCCAATATCTCTGGAAGAGCCTTTAAATCGGTATTAAGCCAATACATGTTTTAGGAATCAATAAACACATCAGAATGAAAAGCACAAAATGTGAGAAGTGTCCAAAATATGCGAATGTTGAAACCTTTTAAAGCTATATTACAAAACTGTTTTTCATCACTCTTTTCCCTCTACTCATCGCGAACAGCCTCGTCGAGCCACTCATGAAGAATTGGAGCTTGTTCATACCTCTGAGTACATCGATACTATTCGATCAACCGCACTCAGTATGAACCAAAAAGAACGAGAATCATTCGCCTCTAACTACAATTCAATTTTTCTTAACGAGGTAAGCTTCGAACTTTTCAATATTAAGATGAATCTAATCATTATCACAAATTTATAGTTCCAGTTTACTACTTTCATTGAGTTTGTCCTTTGCTACACGTAATTGACTTCTTGAAGTTGTATTTGCAATTTCTGATCCTAGTTAGACACTCATATCATTTAATGCTAAACGAGGGGTAATTCTAGTATTCCGATCGATATGATTGTCTCCTATAAATCGATAAATTATGTATTTCTTGTATGGGGCAACTTAAACATTTTAATTCCACTTTGTATAGCAAAAAATAGTTATCAAAGGAAGTAGTGATGAGCCACCCTTTGTGTATTTCTTCCTTTTCTCCTTCAGCACAGCTATAACTGCGCACTCCTTGCTACCGGGTCATTGCTTTCTGTTGTCGACCAAGTCTGCAGTAACGAGGTAACTCGATCCTCTACTTGTCTATAACGAGATACATCGCATAGCTGGTTTGGCAGGCAATTGAACCTCTGTTGTGTGTGTTTCAGTGCATGAATGGAGTGGCCATCATTCGGCCACCGGGTCATCACGCTGAGGAAGGCAAGTGTATGGGCTTCTGTCTCTTCGCTAACGTGGCCATTGCAGCCCGATATGCCCGTCTCAAACACCGAGTCAACAGGTAATCTGACTAAATTGTTGGTCATAATATTAGTTAGCTATCAGTAACCGTATGAGGTCCTGGTGACTTCTCCAGAAGTTGGATTATTTGGAATATGTTCTAGAATGGAAGCCTGGTTTGATCTGTTTTTAGAGTTCTCATAGTTGATTGGGACGTTCACCACGGCAATGGGACACAGAAGATCTTTGAAAGTGATCCAAAGTGAGACCCCAAGATTTGGTCGGCGATGCACACTCAATATTAATCGATATTGCTCCTTTTATTTGTCAGTGTTCTCTACATCTCACTGCATCGCTATGACAACGGATTTTTCTTCCCTTGTGGTGATACAGGATCGCCCAAATTCGTAGGCCTAGGACAAGGGGCAGGGTACTCCATCAACATTGGCTGGAACAAGGTAATCGATCATGATAATATAATCTTGTTCAATCGATTATGATATAATCTTGTTCAATCGATTATGATATAATCTTGTTCAATCGATTATGATATAATCTTGTTCAATCGATAATGATAGAATCTTGTTCGATCGACAATGATAGAATCTTGTTCAATCGATAATGATACAATCTTGTTCAATCGATAATGATAGAATCTTGTTCGATCGACAATGATACAATCTTGTTCAATCGATAATGATACAATCTTGTTCAATCGATAAGAATAGAATCTTGTTCAATTGACAATGATAGAATCTTGTTCAATCGATAAACACATCCAATGGGCCAGCCTTCATCTATCAATTCACTGTTTCAGCTTCCAATTGGGGACGCGGAATATTTGTCCGCTTTCCACAACGTCATTCTTCCAGTTTCTCACGAGTTTCGTCCAGATCTGGTCCTCGTCTCCTGTGGATTTGATTCGGCCAAGGGAGATCCCCTAGTAAGCGCTTTGAATATACTCTGACTTGATTATTTACAGATTAGTTGGATACTGTTCTAGCTGTATTGTTATGGAGTTGGCTCATCGTTGTTTTGTTACCCGTTCGTGTTCAGGGTGGACAATCTGTCTCCCCAGAATGTTTCGGGCAGATGACCCAGATGCTCTCTTGTCTGGCTCAAGGTCATGTCATCCTGGCTCTAGAAGGAGGCTATCGACTCTCTGGCATCGCCACCTGCATGTCTCACTGTGTAGCCTCTCTGTTGGGAGAACCATGTTCCCGACCGTTACGTGTGAAGCCTCCCAATAATCAGTGAGTTGTCAAAAAAATCAATTGTCAAAAGTCAAAAAATATTCAAATTTTTAAAAGTCAAAAATACTCAAATTGTCAAAAAGTCAAAAATATCAAAATTGTCAAAAGACAAAAAATATTCAAATTGTCAAAAAGTCAAAAAATATTCAAATTGTCAAAAGTCAAAAATATCAAAATTGTCAAAAGTCAAAAATATTCAAATTGTAAAATTAACATCAAATTATCAAAAAGTGAAATATTCACAATCCTTGCTTTCTTCTCTACTTCTAGCGGAGTTGAATCCATTCGTGCCACTATAAATGCTCAGCGGGAATTCTGGCCGTCTCTAATGCCAACCAGTGAGTAGCTATTTTAATCTTTCAATGGTCTGCCCTTTACAATTCTCATTTAAGGTGTTTTCTCGGTTTCAGCTAATCTTCCAATGTATGTGAGACGGTTGACCAGGTCCACACAAGCTTCCATTGATGATTTGGTTGATGCATTCGACAAATCTGTGAAGGGTAGCTATTTGTCTTTTGTTTTCAAAATGGTTTAAAGGTCACTAAAAGTATCGATCCTATTTTGTTTGTGTTACAGTTTCTTCATCGGATATTGGATCCACTACAAAACCCGAACCAGACGAAAATGCGGTGGCGAAAATGGATTAGCCTGAAGATATTTATTTTTCCAAATGTAAGACCCTCAACATTCTCAGTTTATAGTGATTTTTTCCAATACTATAATTCATAATTTTCCATTTAAAAGTAAGTAGTTTCGAATAGTATACAAATCATCTTGTTTATCCTTTTTCGTATTTCAGAACCAAAGCGATTATGGATTTCTTTCATTCAAATTTTATACTTTTACGATAATATATTATACGTATTATAATGATATTTTTATATATTATATGTTTTAATAGCCTTATCAACATACTGTCCATGTTATACACTGATCTCTTAATATTGTTTTTTGTGATTATTTTCCTAGTAAAATTATCATTAATAAAATTATATTTCTATGACTTTGTTCTTCCTAATTTGATATACTTTTGTCATTATATCTGGTTTCACTTAGTGTTTTTGCATTTTTATGTTTATTTGTTTATATTAGTTAGACGTTCTATTGGAATAAAAATAATAAATTCCTTTTATAAAGTAAACGTATTGATTTGTCTCATAAAACCGAAGAATGTACTTCAATATCGATTGCTCCCTGTGGTTGTTAGTTGTTTTAATATCTCTTCATCAACAGCGCTAATAATCATGTCTGGTCAAGGAGCTTCAGGTGGGAATGATGGAACATCTGTTCAAGAATTTTTGGGCGTGGTAAGATGATATGTTCTGCCTCGATACCAATACAACTTCATTATTCTATACTTCGAATTGAAATTGGTTTTACGACCAACATTGAAATTGGAGGAGACATCATTTGTGTAACTTGAAATAAACTGTTCCCCAACAGGCGAAGGAGACTGACATGCCCGAGGCTCTCTACGCCGTCGAGCCGAAGATATTCTGTGAACATCTGGAAAAGGTGGCACCTCTGCCCTCCAACATGAACCCTTTGAATCTGGCTTCTCCCTGCGAGACGTGTGCCGACGTGGGCGAGAATTGGCTCTGTCTAGTCTGCTACAAGGTAACACCGATCTAGATGATGCCAACGTTTAGGTCCTCTATGATGGCTCTTTCTCTATCCCTCTGAATGGCAGGTGTACTGCAGTCGGTACAAGAAAGGTCACATGGTCGATCACAACAAAGAAACTGGACACGAAATGGCTCTCAGTTTCGCGGACCTCTCGGCATGGTGCTATCCGTGTGATTCCTACCTGCATAACCCGGTAGGTATATAGAATGAAGGATCGGCTATCAGTTATCGATTGAAATAATTATTTACCAATTAAAAACAGGCAATAATCAATGGTCTTCCTTCGTTTGCGTATTCATTATCGTATTTCTGCTATTTAAATAATTAATCGATTTACTATGATATTTGACCCATCTATTTTATTCAATATCTGGTATTCGCCTAATATTTTGAAACGTTAGAAAAGAATTTGATACTGTACTTGCTGTAATTCTCATAGCGAACTGTTTTATTTTGACATTCCTCCTTCCAGAAACTGGCTGAAGTTAAGCGTGTCGCCCACTTGGCCAAGTTTGGTAAAGAGCCTCCAGCAGGATCTATCTAGACGGTCGTTGTCTGAGCCATATGCATCGTTGAAACCCTTCAAACTGTTGCAAAACTATACAATTGTGTCTACAACTACATAATGAATCCTCAACGAACATAATTGTTGTCAATGTTTGCTTGATAGTTTTTGTTTCCTTGCCACTGTTGGATGTTCTTATTGTGGAAACCATTCTTTTCAACACTTCTATATTTCCAAAAGTAGTTAGATACATTTTTTGTTTATATATTGTTATAATTATGTTTAAGTTAATTAATATATAATATACAGTTGTGCTTATTATATATTTGTATTATGTGATAATGTAATATTTTTTTACCATATGCAGACTTATTGAAATGTAAATGTATTTTAGTTTAAATAAATAGTTCAATGTCAATAATTTTGTTTCTAAATTAATAATAAAAAATTGGCGTTATGTGACTAACTATGACAACTAAAGATAATTTTGATTTTCAATTATTTGGTTAGTTTCTTTTATGCTTTCGCTTAGATTTCATTTTTTTATCATTCAGTCTAACTTTTAGATGTATCTTTCAATATATATGAATCGAAATTCTTTTCTTTACATTTGACATGAAATTATTTAAATTTATAAAATGAGCAATGTTAACAAAATTGTTATTATCAATGTTCAAATCACTTAATTCAGATTTTATATCACTTAAAAAAAACAGATTATAAAAATTAGGTTGAAAATTAATTAATTTTCACGATTTGTAAATTTACCTAACAATATTTAATTAATTAAACAACTATTCATAACATCTATCATATTTTGTTTCTCGTCCAATTATTGAGATTTTTTAGTTTGGGAATTATTCACATTTTTGTAAATAATCTAATCTGTAATAAGATCGATAGGACGAACGAACGAACTATACGTCCAGTTTAACTGCATGTTTCTGTTTGAATATGATGAATTCCTCTTATATTATCTATAGACATACAGCGATCTGTCTACCATATTTAATTAATAAATTTATCCTTTTAGAAAATGTTCATCCCTTAAGTTCCTGATTCTCTTTGCATTATAATAGAATTTGTTATTTTATAGATGATAACTGGAGATCAGGTGCCTCCGAAAAGCCGTAAGATCGAATCTAACAATGGATTAACCAGGTAGGTTTCCTTTTCTTTGCTGTATTAATTGTTTTATTATCAATTATTATACTCAATAAATTCGCTTTACACACTTTCGTTGTTTCAAAATAGAAGTTAAGTCTATTTTCTTCAAACTGTCAAGTTGTAAAATCTTAATCGTGATATCACAATGATGCCATTTCTGTTGACAGTTTTGCTGGAACAGGATTGGTGTACGACCAGAGAATGGCTCTTCACAAACACGAGTGGAACTCTACTGAGATCGAATGCCCGGCCAGAGCTTCACGATCCATACAGCGGTGTGAGGAACTGGGTCTTCTCAACCGATGCCGGAGATTGCCTGTATGAGATCTTTAGAGTTTGTTGTTATTTTGAGTCGCACAAATACTCTTACTTTTACTCTGAAATGGAGTCAAATCTCTGGTTTATGAAACAAAACGTTCACATGTTTTATATACTCTAATATTTAAACTAGGTGAGTGGTTCCTATTTATCAAACCCTTTCTCTAATGCCGCGATCTTTAGGTCGAACCAGCCAGTGAGAAAATGCTCCAACTTCTCCACGATAAGGAATATATCGATCTTATTAAGTCGACATCATCGTCCGATCCAGAAACGCTCGAAGCAATATCTCGCAAGTTTGATGGAGTTTTCCTCAATAAGGTATTGCATTTTTATTAAATTACCTCTTAGGTAGCGTTTATACCTCAGATATTCTTAAATGTACTTAAATTTGATTGATTTGGACATTAAATACATCCAAATATTGATAATAGACAACTTTTGATTGAACACCACCTTTTGTCGTTAGCTCAAATTCATAAATATTAAATCTGAGGAACACTTTTAAAATACAAATAATTTCCCAATTTTCGGAGCCCTAATTGTACAAAATCCTTCCTTAATATTTAAGATTTGATTTAAAGGTGCAAAAAATTGAAAGATATGAAGGTTAAAAAGGTTTAAAACTTAAAAATGCTAAAATTTTATGTTTTATCTAAATTAAAGGCTAAATGTGTACTGAATGGTTCTGTCATTGCTCTATTGCTGGTAAAATATGCTCTAAATTTAATGATTTAACGATGTTATTTCTGAAACATGAAATACCCCTATCTGTTTGTCTTTCAGCACACTTGGGATGCCGCAATGCTGTCTCTTGGTGGTGCCATCCAATTAACAGATGCGGTTGTCTCAGGAAAGTTGCAGAATGCTATGAGTATAGCCAGGTAAGATTTTTTAAATATAAGGTTATTTAAGTTATTTTAAAAGATGATAGTCTCCTTTAGCTTAATGTATAGTCTAGTGGGGAGTAATCGATATTGTATTTTAAATATGAAATTAATTTTTACCAAAATATTGATTTTCTCATCAGTTGCCAATAAATCAATGATAATTTTTTATTCAATTGATATCGTAATATCTAGAGATTTGCAGGTAAGACATTTTTTGTCGTTTTCGAATTATTTGCAATTTTATTAGTAAAATGGTGGCCATTTTGAATTTTTGATTGGCTAATCGGGAAGGTTCCATTAGTATCATTTGGAGAGAAAATGTACCAAATTGGATGCTTTTATCGTCATCTGTACGATTTTTCTGCTATCTCTCTTAAACAACTGTACTGTATCACGATTAAATACAACAATTTAACTGTGGCTGTTATTGAATTGTCCGATAAGATATGTGGTTTTATTTAGGTAATTAGAATGACTCTCAATATTGATTGAATCATTTCGAGTCTGCCTAATTCAAATGACATTTTAATGGTAAAAATATTGCTTTGATATTTTGCTCTGTTGTTGATTAAGAAGAAATTATTTATATCGATTTTTCTACCTTGATATTTGAATTAGGAGTCATATTTCTTGTTTTTAAAGACGCCGCATTTAATTGGATTTATTTTAGTCTTCTTTACAATCCAAATATTAATTATGATGATTTTTTCTTCTGTTTAAAGTTAGTTTGATTGTTGTGTTCTGATAACTGTCCAACCTTTAATCTATCAAAAATAACGCGCTCCCTGGCAGACCCCCAGGTCACCACGCAATGGAAGGGGAAGGCTGTGGCTACTGTGTGTTCAACAACGTGGCTATTGCGGCCAAACACGCGCTTGACGACTTGGGATTACATCGTGTTCTCGTCCTAGATTGGGATGTTCATCATGGTCAGGGCACACAGTACGCCTTCTATGACGATCCCAGGTAAGTCGACTTTGAGACAACTTTTCATATTTTAAATTGTATAATATATTCTGCCTGTTTTCAAAATAGAGTTATGTACATCTCGATTCATCGCTATGACGATGGCAATTATTGGCCGAACCTGCGTGAATCAAACTACGACTTCATAGGATCTGGAAAAGGCAAGGGGTTCAACATCAACGTCCCCCTAAACGAGGTACTCACTTTCATCTGTATTATCGCTAGAACGAGCAGGCGTTTTCATACCCATAGAAAGATTAAGGTGGGGGGGGGGGGGGGGGTCAAATTGATGGAAGCAACCAAATTTCTTTTGCAATAACTTCTTGGTCATG
>JAUZNC010039291.1:0-18086 GCA_034780395.1 Vannuccia rotundouncinata | reverse complement strand
TGTGATTTGTTAAACAATATAATTCGAACCGATCAAACCAATCTTCAACTTTATCATGATCATTTAAATTTAATTTTTCTAATGCAGGTATTGTAATTAAAGAATATAGTAATCTAGAATTGTATTGTAATTAATGTTACTGAAATAAAAGGTAAGTAAAAAGTAGGTGTTTACTATTGCAGTGAATATATTATTATGAATTTAATACATACATTACCTAGCAATTATCTTAACAATTCCATAATATCAAACCATTAACTACATAAAGCGAAATTCAAATAATAAACATAATATCAATAACAGAACTGATTAATTAAAACAACAACAACAATATTGTTGGTATTTCTCTGTTTGTCACCATTGCAAAAGTATATGCTGCAATTATATTAAAAGAGTGAATGGAAACATTTACTCCTGATACACTTTATACACTTAATACTTTTAGGAAATTTTTTGATAATAGCAAAAAGGAGTGTGCATGCTGGTCAGCACCCACCACCACCCCCATGAAACATGATTCAGTGGAGAGCTGAACTACAACACTGGTTCAACATAATAGTTTTTTTATAGGGATTTTCATATAAGGTCTATATCAGGGTTCATATGGATCTTCTAAAAGACCTGGAATTTAGAAATAGGCCTGGAACCCCTTGAAAAGTTCTAGAATTTTGTCAAAAATACTTTTAAAAATTTTAATGTACTGGAATTTTAGCATAACCACCAAATGTTTTATTAATCAACATTTTGTGAAAATTAAAAATACTGCATTATTTTTATTTTTTTGAAAGGCAACATCTTACCTTGATGATATTATTTAAAAATATTAACAAAAAGGATCCTGGAATTTTAATCATTTTCCTTGGATTTCTCTCAGTGATTATCTCAGTTTTGTCAGCAATTGGCAATTATTACACCCTGTTTTATGTTCTGCAATTATTGTAGTATTAGTCAACTGTGACCTGCAATAAAGTCATTTTAGTATTCAGTTGTGCAATAAAGTCATTTTTATACACATTTTTTAAAAATATATTTTTTAATTGTATGGTTTATTACTATGTTCTTTTTTAATTTATGTATGAAGTATCTTGGCACAATCTAATTGACTCTTACTATAGTATTTCATTTGACAAAGCTGATGGCTACCTGCCTATTGTTATTTGCTATGTGTCCAAAGATAGTGGTCTGTTCATTTAAAGTGGAGCTTCTTGATTTTGTTAATTTGTCAGCATTTGATGTGCATTCTGTAGTAGATACTGTTTTAAATTTTTTTTGCTCTGTTGATCTTATCTCCTCCCACTGGATAATTTTCCTTCAGAAATCAGATTATTCAATCTTCTACCAGTTAAATGACATCCAAGTGTTGTGGTAGTGGAAACTGTGTGGCAAACAATTTGTCAAATGGAAGAGAATTCTCAATGTTACCCCTTGATTGCTTCACTGGCTGCAGCCTGTTGTTTCATCTATCATGGATATGCTAATGTAGAAAGATTTATTGGGAATCATGACCTTGATTCCAATGACAAGCACAATTCTTTGTCTGGTGAGTGTAAAAAGTGAGTGTTGAATATGTCACAATAATAGTTTGTAGAGGTTAAGCCCATAATCAAAGTTAAAGGTTTATTTAATAGTGTCTGTAATATTTTAACTTTTTTTAGATGTTATTTGGAGAAATCTTGTTCTTACAAGATTGTATTTGGAAGCTGTCTTCTTCTAACATGATGGTTGATAATGCATTCTTGGACATGGGGTTTAAGGCACACACTGGACATTTGTGGCATTCAAAATAAGTGGAAGTACAGAAAGCCAGTGAATAACTAGCAATGGAGGCCAAAGTTGAAAGAATTACTCTGCATGCTGAGGTCCTACTGAATTCTAGTAGAAAAAAGCAACTGGAAGGACTCTGGAAACAGGAAATTCAGCATGAGACAAAAAATAACTGTTGTATATTCTTTGCAGGATTGTGCTTTAAATATATTTATCTACTTTGTTAAAAAAAATTGTTCTGCTATTTATTAGTTACCCTGTGATTATTTTTTACATTTGGGCAGTTGCAGCACTGAATGTCACATGTAATCATACCACAGATAACCTTCCCTCCACTATCACAAATCTACAGTCAAGAAAGAATTCTGAACAGTGTTCTGTTAGGGATCACACTAATTGTCTAACTTGAATGGTGTTATGGGGTGTCTTAGTCAACCTGACCTTTGCTTAGAAGCCTGTTGGTGAACTCACCAAGCCTTACAGTAGTTTGACTGTATCATATACTGTTGCTGGATAGATAGTTCTTTTTATTTGTTCATAAGGACAGTAAGTCCACTCTCATTTCTAGAGTCTTCCCATTCTTTACATAATTGTTCTGTAAATAACCCTAACTTTGCTCCTATATTCCCCTGTGATGTAATATACTGTGTTGTAATTCAGATAAATGTTTGTTGCCTTTTTCATCTTTAGATGATTTCTGCTATACCTAAACATAATTAGCATAATGTTATGCATCTTGATACTTTACAAAATGAATGAAATAGTATAAAAAAAACTGTATCAGAATACATATTAATTTGTGTAGCATTATATTGTAAATAATAATGCAAATGCTAATAATTGTATCAATTTATTATAGGAATATAGGAACTACACCTAATTTTTCTAAATCTTAGAATATTTTATTTGTATATATTTTAGATGGCTTATGTACTAGATATTTAATATTTACAGTCTTAGGACTGGTGCATGAATCCACATTTTCCATGAATTGAGAAATATTGACATGAAAATGTGATTAATTAGGTTATGACAGGAAATGAAAGCTGTTAATTATGCAAAAATTAAAATTTTAAATAAGTATGTTATATAAGTAAAATGAATCAACCAGGTAATTTCATATGTATTTTTATTACATGTATCTATTATTTTGTTAAATGTGTTATTATATATCCTACTCTAGATGGTTACAAATTGTGAATTTTGATATTATACAATGATTTGCATCATTTTTTTTTAAATGAAGAAGGGAACATGTTGCTATATTTCTATTGCAAAGGTCTACATGATCCCAAAATGCATATCCTTTTTAACTTTCTGGTCAAAGTGCTTCAAACACTGCAATAATTTGAATTGTTATTTCATTGGCAAACTTGAGATTGAAGTGCAGCAATATCAAATCTCAGCAAAAAAGGACAATACGATTTCTGTGTCTGCATTTTGGGAAGACATTGATAAGAATAGAAAAGCACCTCTCCTTCTGAAAGTGGCCCACACTATTTATATTTTGCCTCATGGAAATTCAGACTTAGAGAGAGTCTTCAACATGCTCCCTGACATTGTCATGAAAAAACGAAGTCTGCTCACTTCCCCCACAACCAAGGCATTGGTTGTAACTAAATCTTGCCTGCATGTTTTGAATGTGACTGTGGCCAAGTTGATTAGCAATTCGCTGTACTTTTTGTTTAAATACTTAACATAACCAAATCTAGACTTTTCATTCTTAATGTTTGTCAAAACTAAATATGTGAAAATTTTACCTAAACACAAAAATTCTTAAAATTCTCAGTCCCAAGACTGTATTTATATTATACCTATAGATACCCTTTAGGTCTATAACATATTATTATAATGTAAAATGTGAATTCATAATACCTAAAAAATGTTAAGTAATATACATTTGTATAAAACATTTTAGCTTTTTCTAAACCTAGTTGAATTTTTACCCACATAGCTTTGCACAAAAAGAATTGATTGCAAGGCAAGTATTGAACTGTATTTATGTTGATAAACACGACATCAAATATCTAGCCATAGTATGCTGGTAGAAATTAATTTGTACACCCAGGTCTAAAGGGTTAACAATAAATTTAAGTAATTTGACATTAACATTACTTTCTTTTATTAGGAACATAGTTGGCCAAACAGTTTACCAATACACTTCATTGGACCAGTTGGGTTTCATTTATAAGTATAGTTTCATTCTCTGTTGTTAATTTATTTCAACCTGCTTGACCTAAAATATTTATTATATAAGTTAATTACTAATATATCTTAGATAGGTAGTGCTACAATTTTATAAAACCAATAAATATAGATCATCTAACAGAGACTATATTGGTTATTTACTCATTGAAACAAAGTGCTAATTTATCATTAAATCAATTATCAATATTATGATTATATGCTAGAAAATTTAATGAAAATTTAAATATTTTTTAATATTTGTGAAAAAATTTTCTAATTATGTTTATTATAGTAAATAAAATGTTTGATAATTACTATTGAATTCATGTTTATTCAAATTAACCTATTTTTTCCTTTATTACACTTAAAAAATTATTCTATATGTATTTAACAATAATTTATTGTAATTACCAACCTGTTTCCACAGAGTTGCATATACATTATAACACATTACATTAAAAATTGTAATCCACTCTATTTAATTATGCTATAAAGCAATGTTTCCAAGGTTTCAAAGAATCTTATCATTATATCCTACAATTTGTGTGAGTAATGTTATTATATTCCTTGCAAATATTTTGTTGGAATCTATCTTCTTTTAATCATAAATTTCAGTATAATTCTTTCAGTCATAATTGTTAAAGATCCATTAGAAACTATCTGGTTATTTCTGAATTTTTTTTTTGATATTCTGATTTCTTGTTTTTAGAAATCTTAACTATATTTTTTATTTAAAAAAGTATTCTCTAATTGAATTCTTATTTTTAAATTTGCTATAAGTCAGTTATATATATCGCAGTCCTCGAAATAATGGCTATCTGATTGCCCGTGGACATGTAAATTTTCCAATGGACTAGTAAAATTTTTGATTGGGATTCTGAACTTACTTAGAGTATACTGAAATCCTTGTAAATTCCATATTTTCCCTCTAAAGATTAAATATCTCTTAGAGAATACATATAACTAAAGTTAAACTGAATTAGAAGACCTTCAATATGAAGATAGTTATTCTTACAACAACAATGGGCAGTGTGTCATCTAATGCAGGACTGTTAAAACATCTAAAAGAAATAATTAAGTTATTATGGATAGATTTTAAACTATTAGCGAACATATTAAAAGTTGTTATTATCATAGCACACAACTTATAACATACAATAATTTTAGGTCTACATTTTTAATTTTGGTATCTAAATTGATTGACAAACTGCAGTTTATATTTTTGGTAACAGTGCTAATTAAGCTAAATATAGGTAGATAGTATTATTTTTAGGGGTTTCTAATGAAAGTTAATTAATGTAAAACTTAATTGGGTTGAGTTTTGATTAATAATGTGACAATAATTTTTAGGAACTGTTCCCATAATAAATTGTAGTTGTATCCAGTAGACACTCGAATGAATAGGTTGTCAATATTCAGATTAATAACGATTAATTTGATGATATTTAATTCTATTTCAGATGGCTACGACATTGAAGTCTACTAACAATGACTCTTCCACTGAAGTGTGGCAAACAATGGGAAAATCTGTGAGCAAACATGCTAAATGGGACGACAAGGATGAATTCCTTGATGTGATCTACTGGCTAAAACAGATCATTGGTGTCATTCTAGGATTCATTTGGGGAGCATCACCATTCAAAGGTTTCCTAGCTGTCCTTGTCTTCTTTGCCGTAAACGTAGCTCTTGTATACCTATACTCGAGTGTATTCCAGCGAATAGATGAAGATGAATTTGGTGGCTATGGAGAGATTCTAAAGGAGGGTCTTATGACCGCTTTTGCTAGCTTTTTAGTCACCTGGATTATTGTCTACGATCTAATGCACAGTCCTGGTGGAGTAACCAAGTTTTGAGACTAATGTAAATAACAGTACATAGTATTTTCTGCGTAGTGAGTATTATTGTTGCTACTTGTTAACTTTCATTTCAACATCATTTCTACTCCTTACTCACAAGTCATTATATATTCGATTTGATGATACAAGCTCACTTTGTTTTCAAGCAGTTATTTCTCAAGTATTGTACAAATATTTGGTAAATGTGATTTTTAATTGGTTAAAATTGTCCCCGTTGTTTAAATAGGTACTGATCAATTAGCAATCTGATCGCATTATATTTATATAATGTTTATATCGGGATTATAAAATTTTATTCTGTAGTAATTAATTTCTATTGGTCTGTTTCCAGGTTGTTCTTTGTAACCTTGGAAACAATTCCCGGCATTTGTGATTCATAATGTTCACTATATTTTGCAATAACATTCCTAATATTTCCCCCTACCTTTAGTCATCAAATCATTTTTTTTACCTTTAATACTATTTATGCTTTTATTAAACATAAGCATGGAATCAGATTGTGAGTTAGCCAATTTATTAATAGTAAATGCTTTAAAGATACTTTGGCATTGTACGAGTAAAATGTTGTACTCTATAATTAGTTAATTTTGACTTTTCATGCAACGTGTAGATATGACCACATGTTTCAGCCATCTGTTGGTAAACTTTGACATGTGAGCTTGGACCTTTCTGTAATATAATATTGCATATACTTTAGGAATAAATAAAGACTGTTTGTTCTAATTTTTCTGTTTTATCAGTTTAGTAATATTATTTTTGTTTTTTGTTTAATTTAATTTCTTTTAGTTTTAAATCTGATAAAATTATTTTGCTAGAATCTGATGACAAGTTTTTCTCATATAAAACTAAATTTACCACAACCAATTAATAGCAAACAGTATGTATAACAACTTCGATTTATTCGTCTGGAAATATTTTCATTTAATAGCATTAAAATATTCTTTACTAATACAAAGAGGATAACTAGCTCCCTTACAACAAAGTTATTATTCGACTAGGAAATGTATAGCCTTTTAAAGGGTGATTATGAAGTGATGCTCACTACTATTTTCAAAATGTGTTAATGAGTGTAGTTTATAATTGTAAATGGAATATTTATTGTAAATCAAATAAATTATAATGTAACTATTTCTGTTTATCTTGGTTTTAATTACACTGTATTCGGTTAGGAATTTATTGTGTTTTTTTCTCTCTAAATTAAAAATATATTTAATAACTAAGATAACGTTATTTTCAAGATTATTAGTCGTCAAATTTTTGTTATATATAGTTATATTACTTTTTTGATTTATACTTATATTATTAATACAACTTTAGATAATATTTACAAGTATAAAATTTATTATTTTGATTTAATATTATATTCGTAACTATTCAATTAAAGTAAAAATCTTCGAATCAATATACAGTGTCCACATGTTCTTCAATTTTAGCTGATGTATTTAATTTTAAGGGGTATATTGTGGTCACCCTCTATTTTTTATTATATATCCCACTTCTTCAATGTGGACACCCTGTCAATCACACCCTATAAATTACTATATGATTACTTTTCCTTACAGAATTGTGAAATTTCTCGTAGAATACTTCGGTCTGGTGATGGATTTGAGACAGCTCAAAATAATGACAGTTGTGTAATATCAGTAACATGGTCAGATTCTACACCATCTGATTTCAAAGGTCGATGGCCTAGTCAGTCAAGTCATCCAATTATTGTAGGAGTTGATATGATCGATAGCAGCCCTCGCCTATTACAGTCGTGTATTGTAGGAATGAAATTATTCGAATCAACCGAATTTACTTGTATGGGCTTCAATGATTCGTTTTCTTTCAACATTGAAGTTCAGCAACTCACGAAGTTTCCATTACCATGGCAATGCCCGGAAGAATTGTGTTTATCACGTGCAACTATGTACAAAGACGCTGGCAATGGAAGTTTCAATGTTAACCAATTAGAATCGGCCATATTGTATTACTCCAAAGGTCTTAAGCTGCTCACATTGTACACCGCTTTCACGGACGGTGACCATAGTGTCTCTATTTCACTTCTCATGCACACTCTATATCTCAACATCGCTATGTGTCAGTTGAAAGTTGGCGGACTAGGAGGCAGCGCATTCGCGCTCGTTAACACAACTAAAGCTATGGATATCAAGGCGGTGACAGAGTTAGCACCACAGGTCAAAGCCCTTTATCGGCATAGTTCTGCTCTCGTCAATTTGGGAAGACTTGAAGAAGCTGTGGTTGTGTTGGAGAGAGCATCTTGCTTGGATGACAGTAATTCAGCTGTGAAGTGTCTGCTTACATCGACCAAGCGTCAACTTAAAGATAGTGATACTAAACTTAAGAAAAATCTCCAGAAAATGTTTTAATTCCATTTTATATTTCTATCTGAAAATACAATGCGCGTTTCATAGGAGGGTACTTTTATAAAAAAAATCATGTACTTTGTAGTGGTTTTTTTCAATATACACATAATACTCATTATTTACTTCATATCTATTCATCATCTCTTTTTATAACTATTTTTTGTAAATACTAATATATTTTTATACTTATAAACTGCTCAATGTATCATAATTAGTGCTCATATGTAATTTAGTCATGTGTAAAAAGACGTTTACTTTTTATAATTTCAAACAATTGCAGTTTAATCAATAATGTTTTATCGATGTTTTAATCGATTTAATGTAATCAATATTACTCTTCTTATTAATCATTTCAGACAATTTACTTTATTATAGATGTTTATTTATGTTTACCCTCACTAAGTGTATTACAAATTTTGATATCTTGTACATGTGCTTTGAAATGATTTTGAGGTTATATATACTTGGATTCACATGTTATGTCTATAATTTTTACAAATTAAAAAAATTCAAGTGTTATTGTTTAGTTTTTTGCAAAAAAATAGTCTTTTTAATAATCAGATCATGTCTTCTTATAGAAACGGTCGGTAGTAAAAATAAAATTGAGAATTTTTCACATTTTCCATATCAGCTTATATATAGTCTTTGTCATTTCTTTTCTCAATTAATATTACGATCAAGAAAGATATAATAAATATTCCTATATTTAATCAATGTATATTTCAAAAAGCAAATAATATAATTCAGAAACCATTACTACAGTGCAGAAACCAATTTTCACGTAAATATTAATATTTTCCGTTTATAAATAACAAAATTGGTTTGCTCCCATTTTGTTTGAATGTAATTTGTATGTAAATATGTACTAGTTTCGTACATTTTAATATATATAATAAGTAGGTTTTGTTGGTCCCAAGTTAAATATATGTTTGATATGTACACAAAAATACATCATTGACTATTTTAGTTAATTAAATGATATTGTTTAGTTTTACATAATACGCTTAATTGTTGTATATCTGCATGAGATCTATAAATATACATTATTTTCATAAATTTGTTATTATATTATTATGTAACTACATATTTTTAACGTTAGAATATACATATGATTTTGTATATATAAACTAATTAAATAGTATATTAATTAATATTGTACGTATTTGGAAAACACATTATTTTTGTATCGCTTGGAAAATAGGTTCACATCAGCAAAAATATTTAGGTTTTGGGCCCTGTAGATAATTTCCTGAACATTTTGGGGTGACTACTGAATATTAAGCGGGTTTCAGTATACGTACTATCAATGAACCATATATTATAATCAAACGAAATGTAAAATGTTGGCCGACCTATATGGGACTATATACAATGAATTAACGATTGAGTTTACCACTGAGTTTATGTTGTATTTAAAAAATTGACTGTAAATTATTATAACCATTCATAATTATTTTATTAATTACAGAAAGCATCACCATCATTAAATATATAGATTAAGAACCTCAAAAAACTGCGTTGACGATATTAAAAAAATCGAACTGTGTATACAAATGAATTTACGAATACAAATGTTCAAAGAGGATGGCGCTCAAAGATATACCTGTGAAACAACAAATTGCGACAGTTAATTAAGAGGTACAGTTCAACGCTACATGCATTAAAAATTAAGATGATACCATTTCATGAGATATATCATGAAGACACTTCAACAACGTGAATACCGTCTTTGGTTTTGTGAGTATTTCAGACTATATAATTGGACTGCTGATGACTTCCTATACATGCTGTGTACAGTGTGCATTATCAAAAGGACAGAGTTTTGGAAACCATCGAAGAACATGATCGAGCGTTATCGCATGGCGACAGTACATCCAGTTTACATTGGATTCTTTGTTTGCTACATATAAGTCAACAAAAAAGATAATGTGGGTGCGAACAAATAAAAGATGGACAAACTTTGACTGGTTTTCTAATCTTCATTCAATCAACGATCAGCAAGCATTACATGGAAACGGTGCAAAATTGTCTTTACAATGTATTCAGAAATATAGAATGTATCAAACTTTTTTGAATTCCTGCTTCGATCTTTTCCATTCGCTTGGCAGCTGAGATTACAACTCGTGGAGGTCACCCAAATTACTGAACAATGGTTGTTATATATACTTATATTATTGTTATAAATAATTAACGCATTTTAATGTAATACAATTATTTTTTATAATTAAACAAAAATTACGGGTATATCTATGTGCGCCGCCCTGTATAATAAGCACCCTATTTAAATAACTGTCAATTACAGCATTGTAGTGGATCTTCAGTCGTTCCAGCTCTTATGTGCTCATTGTTTTCGAAGAATTCATCTAGATAACGCGTATGATATATGATTCATTAAATTTGGCAATTGGCTGCCCTTAATTTAGCATTTTTATGTATTTTCAAATACCTTTGTTTCATAACTGACTGCTCTGTACTGAATTCTCAAATGATATAATGGGTCAAATTTCCTACGCACCTTTCAGAAACGGTATGTACTATTTAAAATCAATAGTTTCATTCTTTGCCAATATTTTATAGTGATACAAGTCAGTCTCCGAAGTTGACAGACGGGGTGGTGATCACGATGAGGTTTTCTCCTGCACATATCAAGGCCTATATACAGTACTCAATTTATTGAATCAAATAACGTAGAATTTCTACAACCAGTTCACTCTCCAGATTTAAAAGTATGTAATCTATACATGTAGATATTCCGGAAGTTAGAAATGCTCATGAAAAACACAGAATTGTTATTTAAAAAATTTACACATTCAATAGTACGAATACTATCACACATTTTCTTGATCAATTTTGTTCGAAAATAATAAGACTGTTTCAATGGCAAACGAGCTGGAACGGCTGAAGATACAGAAGAATACAATATTTGATATGGATATAGGTGCTAATTTCATTTAAAAAATATAAATTTCCAATTTTCGAATGTAACCTTTATTTTAAATGGCATATGCTGTCTTTTATGCAGAAATAAAAGTGTACTTTTAAAAAAGTCCAAAACCTTCTAATCTGGGTAGGGTCTACACATTTTAGACGAAAGGCACATTAAATAGATCCAAGTTATAATTATAGCATTATTTAAAATCGTGAAATATTTCCGACTTAATACGAACGCAGGAACTTTAAAATGAAACTAAGAAGAACTGTATACAATAAATTTATTATGTTGAATGTTTAAACACTACAAAACAGAATAGAAGTTATCAGATGAACAAATCAGTATTTAAAATGATTCTGAGTCCAGGTGGTTGATATCACAGTTTGTAATTATTTCTGTATAATTAATTATTCTTGAAGTAAGAACTGATCAATAAATTCAGATTGATCCGATTCTTGCTTCTGAAGAGCTTCCAATTGAATCCGAAGACTACAACAAAGATAAAATCAGTTTCAAACATAAGATTAAATAACCTTTAAATAAAATGTTACAAATGTTAGGCATTTACTCAAATAAGAAGCCCAGATGGGTTAATGCGGGAGTTATTATGATGATTATTGATTAGAGGGGCTACTCTGATTAAGGTAAATACGGTCATATTTTTGCAATCGATTTTCTATCATTAATAAATTTGAATGGCTTTAATGATGATCGTTCCATGATTTAAATAAATAAATTACAATCATATTCGAGTAAAAGGCATACTAGGAACGAATGTATTGTGCAATATAAAACAGTAATTCTATAACAGAAGGTTTTATAAAAATAGTAGTGATAATTTCATAACATGTACATATTATCTCATAGTTCGTGATAATTTTAATAGATGCTTCATAATCAATAATTTGTTAAATATTAAACATGATATACCAGAGTACAAGGGAAATAAATAACGGTAAAAATCTAAAATTATGAATTTATATATAATTTGAGAATATATTCTAAAATAAAAGTTTGGTTTAAAAATTATGAAAATTTGTTTTCCTAATTACTAAATATTAGAACTCTAAATATACTTAAAAAAGATATTAGTGAAACAATCAGGTTATACCGTTCACTGTGCATTCTTTTCTCTGCGATAAGTGCCTGTAACTGTTGTTGTTGACTCTCACGTTGTTTAGATACCGATTTCAAAAGGTTACGCGCACCAATAGCCTGCAAATAATAAAAATAAGTACAATTTAACTCACAAGACTAGTAAAAGTGCCTTCTATATACAATACAGTCGCGAGTGGATCTTTGCATCAATTAAACCATGAATACAGTTGCAAAAAGGTGCAGCGTAAGTTTGGTCTCTTACTAAATAACCACTATATAAGAATAAGTACTTCAGTGTAAGTGAATTAAATTATTATTATCCCATTAAATTATTTGGAGTGTTTTAAACATTACGTTTTACTTAAGGCTTTAGTACTAAAATCTTAAGTTTACATCACACAGAGTATTATTTATTTATCTCCTTTTAAATTCCACCTATTTTAAATTTGAAAAATAACAAATTAAAATTTACCCTCATCTTCTCTCGTTCTACTTCATTAGCAACTGTATCAACCATATCAATCAAGCTTTGGACAATTTGCTGGAACTCAGACACCTCTAAAAAAATTAAACAAATCTATAAGATTAAAAATTGTTATGAAAGTATAGTAAGTTGAAATATTGTAAATCATTACTTGTAATATACACAAAAGTATACGGATTTATATTGGTAACAACAAAGATATTCAATAAATAATATAAATACACTATTCAATGTCCAGAAGTTAATCCACATCAGCTATTGCATTTACACAAAATGATTAAAATTGGAGAAGTAATAAAAGGTGGTGGATTTTTTAGTTACTTTAAACGATTCATGCATTAAGATTTTTTTACATGTCTTTTAAACAGTAGTACACTATTGTTAGATAACTATATTCAAATTACTACTTAATATCTTGAGATACACACTAAGCATGAATAAAAGACAGTACAAATTGTAGTTAAAGATATATTTAGAGTATTTCTTGATAAAACACCAATCATTCTGTAAATGTTGCTATAAAAAAATAAATAAAAAAGCTAACAAACAAAAAATATTTTAAAATTTAATGAGTGGGATAACAAGTACAGACCTGACAGATTAAGAAATAAAATAAAGCAATCTCAAAAATTGTTTGAAAAACTGTCATAAAAATTTGACAAAATAGTAATGTGAATAATATTGTAAAGGCTGTTCAATGATTATTTTAAAATAAAAAAAGGATTTCTGAAAATATTTTTTACTAAAAATATAAACTGTACAGAATTCCATTTAAATTTTAATTTAGTTAAAAATCATTATCATAATTAACTACTATCCTGGATATATTGAACACTAATATATACAGTGAAACCAGAAAGTATAATGTCATAGAATAATTTTTTTGTGTATTAAATAATTTGTAATATAGTTACTCCAGGTTCATCAGAACAGGTAAAATGTAAGCATTTTTGTTCCCATTAGACAAAAATCAATTTTTATTAGTATATGTATATATATATGTATTTAAACTTAATAAATCTATTATGAAACAAGCCCTTAGCAGTCTCATTAACAATAAATGATGGTGTCAATCCCCAATATATAATAAAAAATGTAGACTGTGATTTGCATAGTTATACACATAATGACACCCACAATGATGACAGCCCCCAATATAATTAGTGACTGTTATTTGAATAGGTGATGCAAACATAATGATGGAATTAGATAGCCAGTTTAATATTCTCACTTTATATACATGTCAATAATTTAAAAATTACAGAAAATAATGTCCTTGGATTTATTTATAATCCCCAAATGAAGGTAGGAATATAAAAAATATTATTGTGTAGATGAGCTGTTCTAATTAGGCAAAGTAAAATATATTGAAAGTATAGGGACTGTTTTATAAATTGTGTTTATAATTCACATTAGCTGGTTTTAGCCTTTTTTTAAAAAGTGTATCAATAGACAAAATTTATGGATTTGATTTGTGTTCTGATTAGCCAGTAGTTATGATTTGCCAAAGTAGATTCTAATATTATTTTTGTAAAGTAATTTCAGTAAATTAAGTATTATATACACACCTTTAATTGATTATTAGATAAATTTATATACAAAAATAAATAATAATTATTATTAGAAAACTGTAACAAAAATAATAGTTTTTTTGAAAATATAATTAAAATTTTCTGAAATAATAATTTATATAAATAAAAGTAATTTAATATGAAATAAATTGTTAATTTACTAAATAGTAAAATGATTTATTTTAAATAAATAAAATGCATAAGTATTGCAAAAAATCTATCTTATATTTAAACTTAAATACAAAAGTTCAAAAAAATATTAAAAACATTCCATAATAGTTTTACAATTAAATAATGCTGTATAAAATGATCTTATGTGGGTAATTAGAAAACCTAGGATATAATTATGGAAATTTAATTTGTAATCTGTACCTTAGTATTAAATAATATTGTTAGTATGTTTTAAATTCTTAATATATTCTAATTGTTTTCAATAATCATATTTGTAATGTTTTTATTTTAATTTCAGCTTTTTTGGTCACAGGTTCCTAATTATGAAACAATTTTGCTGTAATATGCTAATGTTTGTTTGTCAAACTTGTGGTTAAAAACAGGTATAATTAAATATCATGTATATTATATTTTCTTTTTATAATTTCCAGTTTTATATATAACTACAATAGAGTAGGGATTATAATTAGAATAATTTAAATATTGTATTTTCAATGTAAGTATTTTATAGTAAAAATATAAAATTTTAGCAAAAAAAGATTTTAATGATTTGTTTTAAGTTGATTTGACTGAATGACTGTGTACTTAAGTGTACTGAGAAAAACTATATACTATACATTAAAAATATTTTTTACTTAATAAACTGGTTATATGTGTTATTTATTATATATACCTTTATAAACTGTCTGTTTTAAATTAAATAATAGTAGACCTTTATATGAAATACATTTCCCTAAATTTTTCATATTAATTTTTATCAATACATAAGGCATTGTCTTTTTTCATATTACAATATATATAATACATAGGAATATCTTAAATGGTTTATATAATCATACAACAATAACTGCATAAAATATTAAAATCGATATTAATAAAATTAAAGAATTTGTAACACACTTGTAGTAAATTCACCACATTCTTCTTTCAATTCTGTTGTATCAGTAGACACATCTGCTTCCAAAATCCTTAGCTTATTTAAATCATCAATATGAAGTCCAACCCTACTTAGCGTTTCATCCACCATTTTCAAAATTAGTGGTATTTACGATAGCGTTGCTAGAAACGATTCTTCAAAAATTTTATTTTGGAAAAGCAATTTTAAAACAATATTTTTAATCATTGATAAATTAAAATTAATTTATTTAATTTTCTGCTTTACCTTTTAATGTTAAAATAAGTATTGGCTTTTGTAGGTTTTATAAGGTTTTGATAATTTTCCATCTATATACATACAGTTTTTTTAATAAAATATATAGATTGTCTGCGCACCAATGATATGCGTACAATATGGAAAAAGTAGTGGCCTGGCCACTACCTTTTTTTCGATTATGGCCAGGCCACTACATTTTCGAAAATTTAAATTTACATAAAATATAGTTTAATAGAGCTATTTCAGTGTATTTCAATAGAAAACTTCGATGAATTTCACATAAATAGTGTATAACACATGGCCACTACTGGCCACTAGGCAACTAGTGGCCCACCTACGGCCCGCTAGATCCTTTAACACCGGGAAGTTACATTTGCTAAATATGACACGTAAACATATTTTGTCATATTTAGCCTATACGTCATCTCTGTGCCCATAAGGGGGGCACTGTAATTATTCAGGACGAATACAACATTTTCCGAAAATACAGAATTGATAAAAAAAAGTAATAAGGTAGAATAAGGTAGGTGGTTCAGAAATTCGTAACGGACCGTACTTGATGCAAGGGGGAATGGTTAAGAAGGGTCCAATTTTTGGACAGGCCCTAAATATCATAAATATATGGGAGGGCTGTTCAAAAATGACTTCACGCAAATTTGGGCCCTGTTTTACCCCCTCCTTCCTTGTATCACGCACAGTCACAAATTTTGAAACCCCCTTCAGAAAAGACGTCATGTTAAGTTTTACCCCCTCCCTTATACCCATTATGCAATATTCATTGCAGAAATGTTGTATAAATGTTGACATATAATGTTGAAGCAGTGTTATGAGTGTCTATTGCATCCAATCTTTCCTGCAACATATTGTGTCAACTTTGCATTTTAACATTATATCAACATCACATTTTAAAATTGTAGAAATTTACATTTATTTATTATTTTTATAACTACAGAAAGAAATTTGTAGTGTATAATGCTTAGTTTATTTTTAAAATATTAATTCCTTGTAATTCTGTTCTTTTCAGCTCATCTAGTTTAGACCTGACTGCTAGTGGAACACTTTCTGCCGATTTTTTTATTTCATTCCATAAGGCGATTACCTCACTTTGGCAGATTGATTTTTGTAAATTAGGGTAAGCATTGCAGTATTCTTTAAAAAGGCATGAGTACAACTGTCGAAAATCAAACATTATTTCGAATAATTTATGAATCCGATAAACTGTAAATTCGGTGAATTTAAACGAAACAATTGTTTTAATGTGCTTTTAAAATAGATTAAAGATAATACAACAGAGTTATCTTTCTCTATGCCACTTTTACAGGAATGTTTTGTGACGTCACAATTTTCAACACCTTCTCTACTCCTCCATCACGGGTTGTCACGGATTTATCAACCACCCTCCCCCTTATAATCAGCGTGACGTCATTTTTGAACAGCCCCGATATAAATATCATGTATATTTACAAAGACTTGAACAAAGATAAATTATTTATGGCATTCATTCGTTATTAAATAACTATACGAATTCGATTTGAATATAACAAAAATAATGCTGAATTAATTCAAATTTATCATTTTTGTATTGTGTTTACAATTTCATTAATTATTAATAATCATAGTAGTTCTTAGATTAATTGTTTTTACTTTTTCTCTGTATTCATTTCATTATTCAAAAGATTTTGGTGATTTATTTATTTTTTTTTTTTAAATTTTCTATTGTTTATTGTTTATTGTATACTTTTATTTATTTGCCTCTCTTACGATCTCGCCATATTAGATATATAATGTTATTGTTTAAAAATTATACATATAGTCTAACAGCGGCATAATTATAATATAGGAAAAATGTCTCAAAATGGTGATATTGGAGAACGTTCGGGACATTATGTCAAGCTTAATGTTGGTGGATCACTATTTTATACAACAATTGGGACTTTAATGAGAGGCAACAACATGTTAAGTGCTATGTTTGGAGGACGTCTTGAAGTAAAGACAGATAGTGAAGGTATACAAATTCATATTAAATTAATTTTGTCTAATATAAAAAAATAGTGTCCTATATTTATATCTATAATTATATACTTTATGATAGTACAAGTTTGTTAAAATGTATTTACAATATATTTAACTACACTGGGGCCTGGGAAGCTTTTATAAACTGGGGGACCACATTAAAAGGGGTGCCTTCTTTTGGTGTACCTATTGTACTTCTTTTGGTTTAAATATTCTCTTATATGTTTATTTTAAGTATAGTTGTACATATTCAATACATCTTTACAGGTATATGTATATATTTTGATAATATTTTATTTTAAACCTCCACCTCTTGTTCAGAACTGAATTCAAAAGTTAATTTATTATTCTATTGAATAGATAATACAGGCATGGTATTTTTCTGTATTTTTCATATTTTTTTAGGTCAATTGGATCGTTTTTCAGAATCGTCCAAAACTGTAATAAAATTCAATGTCATGGGGGGTGAGGGTTATCAACATTAAAAG
>JAUZNC010039280.1:0-18086 GCA_034780395.1 Vannuccia rotundouncinata | reverse complement strand
CCAGGATCGACAGAAACCGATACTAAGTGACAACAATCAGCTAGATTACCAATCTAGTTAAACTTAAACAAAGATAGGATATCTATGGGTAACATAGATTAAAGAAATTGAACAAAATAATTTATTAACACTTTGAAAAACTTAGCCGCGCATTTTGTGTCAGACAGACAAACACTTACCTGAATGTTTTGAAAAGAGTTTGACATCATTGCGATGAGCATGTTCACTAGAACAATAATGGCCATACAGTGGTAAATAAGGAGCAATATTTCCGCCACAAGAACCGTGTTGTGGGCAGAATCCAGGTTTGTATTCGTTGTCGTTCCATTCTTGGTCATTATACGTATTTGATTAAGATGCGTGACACCAAATAGCTGCCAAAATAGAGTTTGATAACTCGACAGAAGACTGATGCGGGAGGGGGGTAACAAAATAAATTATTCGCTTAAATACCAATCCTTAATTTTGCACTATTAGGAAATAGAAAACACTCACTTTTTAAATGGTGTATCGGATATTTTGTCATCCACAGTGTAGTAGTAATAAAGTTGATGTAATCCACATGCGAATGACGTAATCACCAGAAGGAATATGAAAACAAACTTCACAATATCAATGAGCATATTTCCAAGAGAAATTTGTAGCGGGCCTAAATGTTCGTTGATCTGTAAAAATCCAATAAATTAAATTATAATAAAACATATAAACAATAAGTTAATTTACAAGATACACACATTTTTCTATTTTTATCAGTAATTCCAGTTATTTACAATGAACAAAAAACCACAGTATTACAAATTTTAATTTCATAAAATTTAAGGAAAATAGTTTTAGCGATAGGTGAACAATGTTTGTATGATTTGTTAATTTATAAGATATCGGCAATTTTGATAGATATTTGAGTACGGTATTCATTAATTACGAGATAATTCCGACTCACTTGAAACAGAAATATGATTCGAGCAAAGCTGAATATATGAGCAATGGAGAAAAGCGCCTCTGAGATGAGGGTGGGATCTGTATCCGGCCACTGACTTCGCGGTAACTCATCGGCCCCGTATGTTCCTGTTTTCCGCAGAATTACTGCTGCTAACCGAATTGCCAGCGTCGTCAGGTACAAACTTAACATGACAAAATCCAGCCAGTTCCACCACTGCCTCACGTAGGCCTTGAACCCCTCTTCCCAGATCTGTTTCATTTCGCTCCACACAAAACCTGTGTCGGGTCGGTTCGGGAACATAAAAGTTCAGAGATTGGGGAAAGAGGATATTTCCTGCTCACGTAAGCAAATATTTGTTTTTTTTGACGAATATCGCGGTTGTCTCTTCTTTAGAATAATTGGATATATCGCTTTATTTCTGTTTTATAATATATTTCAGGAAATTGTAATATATTTTTTCATTAAGTGCTTTTTTTATACTCAAATTAGCGTTTTTATTTTGCATTTTATTATTTTATTTTAAACAATTTTGTATTTTAACCTAAATATTTTTTTGTTATTTACATATTAGCAAAAGAAGTGAATATCAGTTAAATCAACAAAATTTAAATAAATTAAATCTGCCCAAATACTTCATTTACATTTTTATAGAAAAAATTGGTTTAAGGTGAACGATTTGTCTGTTTTTGTATCTCACGAGATAAGTTTAGTAATTAGATGATATTCATTTTATTATATTCACCGGAGCTCAGTTAAACCTTTCACAGCTGGACGACGGAGTCGATATTTATTCACTTTAATCTGTTTGGAGGTAAACTGTTATTGAATTAAGTTGTTCAAATGTGCAGAGGTCACCATTTAGAAACATCAATAATTTTCTGAAATTGTTTGCACTATAGAAAGAGAAATTCTGCACATTTCTTAGATAATGGCATGCTATCAGAAACTGAAACTGAACCTTTGATATAAGTATTGAAAATCATAATTGTGTTAAATCTTATTATTTTATCTAATCTGGTGCGCCAAATAAGCGGGAAGGTTGTAATAAACGGGGATTTGCCTGTATATATAATAAATAATCAGGGGGGTCCAAATAAAGGGTGGGGGTGCCTATTTTTGACACTAAAACAATAGACGGGGGGGGGGGGGTTACATTTTTTTGGCACACCAGAGTATCCTTTTTAATATCTTATAAAATACGCACATTTCAAAAAGTATGATAAACTGTTGACGAAAGAAAGAATTATTATCATCAATAAATAAATATACAAATAAAACAATTAGAAAAATGTTCAGATAATTTTATAAAATTTTAATCTTGCTTTTACAGACTTGCTTTTATATTTTGAGTTAAGAATAAGAAACTCAGATGCGAAGCTTAACTTACCCAACACCCACCAAAGAATGAGCAGTTCAATGACATTGGGATCAGGGCCTCGAATACGGTGTCGATTTCGGGTGGCTGTGAGATTCACCAGATCCGTTGAAGCAATCAACAGGAGCATTAGAAAAATGGCGAAAGAGGC
This sequence comes from Vannuccia rotundouncinata, assembly GCA_034780395.1. Taxonomy (NCBI): domain Eukaryota; kingdom Metazoa; phylum Platyhelminthes; order Proseriata; family Coelogynoporidae; genus Vannuccia; species Vannuccia rotundouncinata. The sequence goes on along the minus strand of JAUZNC010039280.1, from coordinate 15,620 downwards.
CGAGTGATTGACGAACTTGATCAGGGGGGACTGGAGCAATTTCCCGACTCGACCAGTGGGGTAGACGAGGTAGATTGGGGTCAGAATTGGGAGCAGAGCCACAAAGCCCATACAGACTAGCACCTTGAGGATGGAGTTGTGCTTCCGCCAACCGGGAAGTTGGTCGTACCAGAGAGAGGTCAATAGTTGTTGGCAGTGGGGGTGAGCAACAAACTGCGGCCAAAGCAAGGATAAGAACGGACATTATAATGTGTAGCCAATATTAAAAGAAACGGATTGATCACGAAAAGGAATTTAAAGTTTTCAGTTCAAATTGAAATGTTGCTAAATTTATTTCTATAAAGTTTATTAACCGTTAAAAAATCGTTCATGAAAACCATCTGTTGGGTTATTATATCATTTGAATTTGAAGGAGTTTCATGTTCTACTGTTTTGGAATCTGTAGATCTGGAGACAAATATAATTGATTAACTTGGATAAACGAACCAAGTCAGAGTTTCCTAAATCATTCTTGTAAGACTACATTTTTGACAGGATAAATAGAAAATTACGATCAAAATATCATTTGTCTTTTGAAAGGTCTTTTGATTTTCTCTGACTCAAAAAGTTTAGAAATATTATTAAAACTATAACCAAACATTTATCTGCTTTGCATTACATTAAATCTCAAATAAAAGGACAAACTATTAAAAAAAAATCAGTTTGTCGTGTTATCCCAGATGTTCAAAATTTCACTGAATATAAATATATAAATGCATTCGAAAACTTTATAACTATATTTTAGAAAAGTGCATTATCTATATTTTCAAATAAACATCAGTGCACAACTAGACATAGACATCCAAAATCAATACCTAATTGCAATTTTAATATAATCTATTTTTAATTAATTGTATTGATTTAAGACGTCGAATTAAAATGCGTTTGTAGTATTTAGAAAAGTTGTACACCACACTAAATGAAATGGGTGTTTTTTTTCAATAGTATTCAACATTTGGTATTTTTCATTAATTATTAGTATTATTTAAAATTTATAAAATTATAAAAGGTTCAAGTTATAAAATGTTTTAAAAAAGCAAGACACTTTAGAAAGAATAAAATAAAAATTTTACAACCCAATTTTTAAATGACTTTCCTCGACTTGAAAGTCTTGAAATTCGATCTTAAATTTTCTGTGTTTCTTTAGGATATTTATTAACTTGATTTTTTGGAGTCTTTGATCCGATAAATTAATAAGGTGAGACATAACTTGACAAAGTGTGGGATTAGGGATTTAACCTTAATTAATGTCATGACCTAATAAGTTCATTAATTGTGTATTATTTTTAAATGATAATTGAATGGTGTTTAGTAGGTATTATAAATATAATTTAAAACTTAATTCAAATGCTTTAGGCGGACTCTTTAAATCATAAAATTAAATAGAATAAAAGTCACTTTCAATATAAAAACCCTCCGAATTGATAAAATTAAAATAATATTAACAGAATAATAGTTTCTAATCAAATATACGTCAAGTAGATATGCTTTACCTTCATTAACGATTAATACGATTACAACACTTATAAGAAAGTTGTTGCCTATTCCTATAAATATTTTCCATACATATTTTATTGTTGAATAATATTGCATACAAAAAAGGCACTTCTTATAAACGCTTTATAAATTAATGAAGAATTTGGCATTATTCTAGACATTTTCAAATGCAATAATTCTTTAAACATTAATATAAATGCTTTTCAATTTTTAATAAATATTTGTCAGTTTGCCACTTATCCCAGAACACAGTTAGACCTGTTGTCATGGAAACAAATAATGTTAAAAGAAATTCCAATTTTATATATATATAGGGATACATTCACAGAGTTCGTATATATATTTACACTCTGTATGGCGGCGAATCAATATTCCGTCTAAGAGTATGTTAACTCTATATTTTCTCTACATGTCGCCGTATTTCTAACATTTCCAGTATGTTTCGCAGACAATGGAGAAATGTTACAGTACATTTGTCAAAAAGTTTGAAATCAAAGTACTTTACCAACAATATAAATGTGAAAAATTGTTGTTTTAAAATATATTACATGTTAGATATATTGAAATTATTAGTCAATAACAAAATATAAAATAAATAATTCATAATAGAAATATGTCCATTACAAGTAGTTGAAATTCAAAATAATTTTGATAATAATGCCTTTATTTCTCAAAAGTTCTTCATAATCTTATTGAATTCTTTGATCTACACTGAAACAGTTAGTTAATTCAAATTAATCAAATTTAAATAGTATTTAGCCAAAGTGCTTCTATTCTGTACATTAAACAATTATTTATGATACAAATTGGATATTAAAACAAATACTATCGTAAGAAGACAGGATTATTACATCAATTTTTTTTAAAAACCGTATTAATAAATAAAACACTCTCTCTCTATTAAAAATATTGAAAAATATTTCAAATACCTGACCAAATAACGAAACGCAATATAAAATATAGATTGCGTTAAAAGTCACATAACAAAATGTTACAGTTCCAAATTTTTTGCACTAAATCCTTCATGTGAAATGTCCTTATAATTGTTACATTTGAACAACTTGCTTCTTTTTTTAATTCAAGCAAATAGACATACTAGTCAACATAAAAAGTAATTATTTACCTGCTTCTGTTCAAATTTGATTGCCAATTTCAGTCGATTAAGCGAATACAGGCGATCTGGATCACTCTCCCAGTCAATATCTTCATCTTCATCATCGCTATCATCTCTGTTGCTTTGTCTCAAAACGGCCTTTACCTCCTGGCTACTTCGACACTGTTCTAACAGATCGCAGGCAAACAGACGACACTGTTCGCACAGCTCCATAAAAGTGGTCTTAAACTCGTTCTCCTTTGAGGCCAAACAGGCCAACTCCCATGAAAGTCGGAATGCGCTGAGAATGGGGTCTGGCGAGGTCAGACACATCCATGCTGGACTGGCCAAAGCTCTGTATACATTAATCCGGAGGAGAGAATGTCGCAATGAATCATTCCCGACGACTCGCTGACAGGTGGAACAGTCGCAAGAGTGCTGATGCGGACGTTCAATGCGAGCCCCGCGACTCAACAGCAGCTGCAGAATCTCAAACTGATTACACGTGGCGGCAAGGATGACAGGCGATATGTCCGGTGAGAAATCATGGCTCTCCTCAAGCTCCGCTGAAACGTTCGCCGCCCACGATGTGCCCAGCATTTCCTGTGTGATGCTGGGGTGGTTGATTAGCATCTCCACAATTCTGTAGACGCCCTCCTGAATGGCGTAGAGAATAGCGTCGCCAATATGAATACCTGGCTGTCGCAAGAGCACCTCCACCAGTTCCATATTTTCATTGTCAACGGCAATTTGAATAGCTGTTCTTCCAAGTATGTTGGTACAGTTTACATTAAAAGGGGACTGTTTATCCGCCAAAATGCGGAGTATTGTTGGTTTATCTCCACGCTCGGCGGCTTCAAGGAAGATGCGCTCTTTCGCGTCTATTTTAATGCCCGCTTTTAACGGTTCCAGTGGAATTGGGACGCAACTAGAGGATTTTTGTGAAGTGCGGCGCATTATTAGAAATTAAGATTCTAATTGTCTCAATTTCTGTAGAACAAAAATTAATAATTTTTCTACTGTCAATTAAAAATAACCATTTTGAGTTTTAGGCATCCTTTGAAACATTTCCACTTTACTACTAAGTCACTAGGATGAGTAGAAATGTATCGAAAAGACACAAAAATTAATGATTTGTGGTGGGGAAATTTCTTTCGTTGTGATTGGCTCAATCTCATGTTCTGAAGTAATGTCAGATCGCAATCTTGAAGATCTTTATGTGTTTTCTTTAATAATTTAGAATTTGATTTGTCAAACAAATCTTTTTCATTGCTGCACATAATAAATAAAATAGAAATACTGGACAATATACTCTGTGAATAACAATAAATATATAGTAATAATTATAATCAAACAATGACTTATATAGAAATTTAATTATACTATTATGTATTTTTATAATTATTAAACGTATTTTATAATCACGGAAACAGTCAACAATATTAGACAATATTTTCTACAGTGTTGGTCACGAACAGAAAAAGTTAAATCTTTGGAAAAATAAAATTTAAAATGCTACTTTTAAGATTTTTAATAATAGTCAAAAAATCTATTTGAAATGTATAATATGATATATGATTATGAATGAAATTTAAATGGAATATAAAATGAAATAAAACAAATATTCTAATAATTAAATCAGTCAGTTATTTTTGTTATTTAATTAATTTGTCTATTAACGATATGTCATTTTCAAGCCACGTAATATTTTCAAAACATTTCATTTTAATAATTTACGTCATTATAATTTGTCTCCTAAATAAATTAAAGTTTGAATTAAATTTTATCTCTATATATTTCCTTAAAATTCCTAACTTATCAATTTGGAAATTGGATAAAGTAATTATAACAAATTATTGTTGTCAATTCTTTATACAATTTTGATTAACTAATTAATGATTTAATTTCAAATTTCAAATTTATACTTTTATTTTCATTTTACACAATATCTGTTTCAAAAATAACATTTTTTGTTATGTCTAAATACATGTATTCAACAGATTTCCGTTTTGTTAATAAGAATCTCTACTGAAGAGCTAGACTAGAATATCTATGCTACATAAATGTCTTTTACCAATCATGATAATGGCATACCTGACGATCAAAAATATTTACAAATCAACGATTCAGACGACTCACTATTGTCCACAGGGACGAAACACCAATTGGAACAGCTCGGAAAACGTTTAAAATATTTTTGGTGAATCAAAATTTATCAAACCAAATTGAAACTATGTCTGAAAATAACTTAGTTGATTCACTTACTGCCGTACTGCATATAGGGCTATTAATCTTGCATATATTTGAGTGAAAATGAGTATATTTAAGTAATTACCATATTTTTCAGATAAACCAAAAAATCAATTTCTAATGTTGGACCAACCAGGACCAACTAAGAGGTCCAACATTAGCCATTAGTGCCCGCTAAAATGAATCAATAATAACTCATCAAATTGATAACAAAATAGATAATTATTGTTTATTATTTTACATATAGATCAAAAATTATCCACATTTAAGAATGTCGTAAAAAATATTTTGAGTAATTCTTTTAAAGAACGATACAAAATGTCCCACTTTGAACATACAAATAAATATTTCAATTTCTGTAACATAATTTCTATTTTAATTTAAACATTTCAAAATGTCTATGTTCAAAAAAGGTGGATACTGTTTCTTCTCATTTACACAAAATTACACTTGGAACTTTTAATTATGTTAAAGATTTATGAGTCATATTGAAATTAAATCTGGAGATGTACGACTGATTATAACATTGTAACATTACAGTTTACCAGTGATCAATAACAAAGCATCGATCGAACAATGAACAAGCATAGCAGAAAATAGTAATCATGATCCAAAATGATATATTTTGCTTCGACTTTATTACACCTTCAAATTTATAAATTTAAAAGGATTTATAGAGAAAAATAATAATTAATAAATCAATTAAAACTGTTTTTATGTCTTCAACAATCTTATAACCGATTTAATATAAATTTTTGGAACCAATTTTCATAACAAGACAGGAAAGATACTTGCAACATCATTACACTACACAGTACCCATTGCTATGTTTTATAATTCATGCTTTAAAATAAATACATTTAATAATATGTTTATGAAATAATATTTTAATACTTTTAATTCTTCAAGGATCACAAATTTATCCTTTAGTAAGAGAGCCTTTTTAACTTTTTTAAGTGATTTAATTTAGCAGTTTAAACGCCATAAGTCATGCAGTCCTATGCTGAATTAATAACATACAAACACACATTTACAATGCGCTCCTACGAGGTCACCTCAGCGATAGGATAGAGGAGAGTAGGTTACGTAATTTTAATTTTAGAATGAAAAACATAAAATCTTGCGATAAATGGAAACATAATCTTATAAACGTTCATTTTAACAATTGAAAGATGGGAATTTATTCCGAAAATAAAATGGGTCTTTCTAAGCGGTTTGTTTAATAATAAGTAGAGTCAAATATTTTATATTCGGTCATTGATTGTTTTGTTTATATTTATATTTGCAGAAAAAGAATATCGGGAGGTAGGCTCGTTGTGATAATTGTATGGAACACATTTTTTAATCATTATCCGTCCTATATTTTAGATTCTTATTTCACCGGTTTAAATTTTATGGTGAATTCTACAACAAGTTTAGTTATTATTAGTTATTTTTTTAATCTCTCAAAATGGTCGCAATTTATAATTAATCAACATTTTCAGTTTTTTATTAGCTAATATTGGAAAATCTTCTGTTTAAGTAAGAAATAAATGAATCATCGCATTACTAGCTTTTTTAAACCGCAAATTCACAACAAAAACCAAAATGCAGATTTAGTGATTAATTTGTAAGATAGCTGGCTAAATAATCGTACTGTAAAATTTAAAAGGATTTCCCAAATGTTTATAGAACATATTTTGAAACTAAAAAATATACCTAACAATTATAATAGATTAATTCAAAAATCATTTCACTAAGGTTTCAGTTTTAGAAAATAATTGTAAATATGAAAGAATTATTCACAAAATTTTTATTTTATAGTATTGTAAAGTTTTGAATTCAGCTAGTGAACTTTTAATAATTTCATTAATTATATTAAATTGCAATATAGCGAAAAAGTTTTAAAAGTAAATTAAGTAAAATAAAATAAAATAGAAATAGAAATATCAGAAAATAACAACATGGAAATTCTAAAGTAACATACACAACAAACATAAATTATTTCTTATGGTTACTGGTACAATGATTAATTTCATAAATTAATTCTTCTTCACATTAATAGAAGTCCATTGGTAAATATAAGACAAAACTACCAATCGTCTATACATTCACAGAAAGCGTCAAACCATATTAGAATGTTATATGGGGCTGCTTGATACAAAAGTCGGGAAGTTTTCAAAGCTGAGTTATAATAATATGCATTTGGTATATTATCAGGCGACCACATTTTCAGATCTACCGATTCATTGCTTCCATGCCAAAACCATCCAGTTTCATTTCGTACAGCTCCCATGTAAGTAATCTTCCCCGCTATTTTTTTAGAAAGGAGAAAATCAGCTTCAAATGTATCATAAAGTTGAGCCAATTTTGTGCCATTTTTATGGCAAAAAGAAATTGCAGCCACCGAACTACTGGTTTTAATATGAAAATATCGAGATCCAGGGTAACCAATAATTTTGTATTGAGCCGGACACCGATTAGATAAATCTATACGACTTGTTATCCAGGAAATCTCGACCCGAATTGAACATTGAGGATCTTGTTCCTTCATTGGTCGTTTGGTTACTGTGTACATGTTGCAGTGGGGAAATTCGTAAATGAATCCTTGACAACTAGCAGTTTCGAGACAGTGACGTAAACATTCAAAATAATCCATGTCAAAAATTTTCGCTTTTTCGAATTCATCGAGATGACATTTTTTTATGGTTTCAACTAGTGGACAACCCGAAATGATTCTACTAAAGATAACAATATAGATAAACAGAAATCGGCATTTATTAAACATGAATAGTCGAGTTGCTGCCATTTAAATAAAACCAGTCGAACACAACAATGTATCACATCAAATTATATGCTGAAATAACTGCGCACACAAAATTATTAATGTTTATAATATTATTTTTGACCTGAATGTTTGACATACAAAGAAACAAATTTCTGTTATAGACAATACTAATTTCTGCAAACAGCCAATTTCTTATGACAACGAATTCCTCAAAACTCTTTCAAAGAAATAAGTTTTACAATTGTTTTTCTAAAGAAATGTTTCAGTAATTATTATCGTGCGCTGTTTGTTACCATTTTTATGAATTAATTATGGACTGCATTCATCATATTAATAATTGGAAAAATGAAAGAAGTACCCAAACAAAACATGGACATCTAGGTAACGAATTAATGTCTTTTCCATATGCGTATTTGGTCCATAAATATGGCAATAAAAGGTTTTTCCCCCAATTACAGTAATACAATCATCAATCATTGTCAAATAATTATCGAATGAATTTTTTCCTTTTTTTCTATAAAATATAAATTATTTAATATGAATAAATTTTTATAAAGTTTGGAATTCGTATAAAACTTGTTAAAATACATTAAATCACATATCTCATTGCAATGCGGGAATTCACATAATTAAAATAATTTAGGTTAATGCAAATAAATTCGCTAAATTTTGTAATTATACATACATATTGAATATAAAAATCTTTATAAGTCAAAATTAGTTTCATTAAATTCTAAACTGAAACAATGAACTTTGATATTGAACTTTCTAATATGACTAATCTTGGTAAATTTTATGGAAAATCTAAATATATTATTCAAATATATATTCAAATTATAATATTTTTGAAAATTAAACAAAAGTCATGAAAAAAGTTATACTAAATTACTATATGATGTAAAACCCTTTTTAAATATAAAAATCGTGTGTCATTCATGGTTATTTTTTTATATTAAGTGGACACCATTTAAGATGTCATTTTAAAAGCTTACAGTTTTCGATTACCATATTATTCAGGTTTCACGTCTTTTTATGAACTTTAAAAATAAGTCGAACGGCGTTTTAAGTAGGTATATCGTACACAAAATTCAAGTAAAATGTTTAAGATGCAATTCAGGATTCTAAATTCGATAAATTCTTATAAATTACTACACGCTTTCATGTCAAAAAACATTATAAGCATTGCATTTTTAAATTATTGTTTCGAAAGTTGAGCTAAATAAGAAATGTATCGTTTATATTATAAATTAATTTGTCGAATGGATTATATATATTTTTTACTCTAAAGAAGTATTAATTACTGATACGAAATAATTATAAAAAAAATAGTTGTATGACTTTTCATCGTACAATTAATTATGTCAATTTCCTAAAATTGTATTGTAATAATATAATGTTGTAAAAATCTTAATTTTATTAAACAATAAAACAATAATTAAGGCAATGACATTGAAAGCCAAGAAACAAAGTATATATATAGTAAGAAAAAAAGATAACAAAAAACAACAAAATGAAACAAAATTATTATTATTATGGGAGGTATTAATATTTCGAATTGGTACAAATCTAACTTTGTACAGAAATGGGTTGAAAGGTATAGTTAAAACAATTAATTTTCTTGACTGGTCCAGGAGTTGAAACGATAAAGAAATGTCTTGTCGATCAATTTTTGTTGATACAAAGAATTAAAACTAGTTTATATTAACATAATATAATAATGTTGTCATTTCTTAATTAATAGAATACCTATAGCATAAGAGAATATTCTTTATTATACTATAACAGTAATAATGTTGCATAATTGTTTTTGAAGTTAATTTTTCGGTTTCAAGAATCTTACTATTGAATATTTTTATTTTAAGGAATTGTTACAATTTGAATAGAAATAACGATAAATATTATCATGATTGACTTTTAATATATGTAGAAAAAAAATATGATAAAAATTAATTAAATTCAATATTATAAATGTCTACTAATTTAAATGTTGCATGAAATAGGTACTTCTTTCATTTATGTGAACTGTGTAAATATATATATATATATATACCAAACAAAAGCTTTTCAAATAATCCAAATACAATGCAATGGTCAGTGTGAGAATGAAAAGAAAAAACACACGACATTTTTTTTAATGTTTTCATAAACAGTTTAATTAAAACCATATAATCCGGTTATTTCTTCCTAACCTTTAGCATGGCCCCACTTTATCAACATTATCCTTCACTCCCGACACTTTAATGGGTCTCCGAAAAATTATATTGACGTCACAAGATTTAGTGAGGAAGGCTATGAGGGGAGGGGCATACGTGTGGTTGGCAATTGTGCTCTGCTTAACCTTTTTGATAATAACGCTTGGCTAATAAACGTATTAAATAAAGCACAAGGAACCTGTTAAGGTCGAAGGAAAATGTAAGAAATCAGCCTGATAAACTTGACGTTATAAAAGAGATGATTTATTGAACCGCTCTTGTTTTGTAGTGTTACCAATGTTGTGTGAAGCGAATGAATTGGTGTATTAATTGCAATTGGCATAATTAAACGTATAGTCTGTAAATTATATCGCTTATATAGTTTTAATGTTTAGATATCGCCGCATTTTAGCACAAATTTATCTGATTTCTAATATGTATAACAATATTTGTTTTATAGATAGTAGATTTGTAAACATTAATCATATTAAACATTCATTGTTGCCATTTTTTATTCAATTTTAATTTTTTTTTACTAATATATTTTTATTAATTGTTGGAAAATGTTAAAAGTGCAATTAATATAATTTTATATATTGCTGTTAATTATTATTATCAAAACTCTTTTTTTTCTTTATATTTTCTAATATTTAATTACTTAATCAAGATTTGAATAAAAACAATGTAACAAGATTAAAATATAAATTATAAGTTATAGAGTAAAATCATATATGATTAGTTAATGTTTAATATTTTTGACATCACCATATTTTCTGATGTCAGGCGATTTTATCATATATGTCAAACAATTAATTAATTTATTTATAAATTCGTTATTGTTTCCTCAGAAAAAGTGTTTTTTGACCGGCCTAATAATATCCTATTTTCAATAACTGACATCTTTGAGAATCCGATTCAATAAATTCTATTTTAAAAATAAACATTAAAATACAAAATGTTTATATAATAAAAGTAAAATAAAATTTTAATAACACTCTTTGATAAAATTAAACCTCAATAAAAACTACAATACCACCAATTAAAATGTTGAAAGAAAAATACAAATATAATTTGGTTTTTAATAGCGATTATTTTTATCACAGATTTTTCTCTATTTTATTATACATTTCGAATTTTATTGTATATATATTAGACACATTCTAATTCATTACGGCTTTTTAACAGTGAATATAGTTAACATATATAATTTTGCATATGTATATATATAGAGATATTTAGAATATTTGCCACACCCTAGATGTAGTATAGTGCATGTTAGAGAATACTATTTGAGTAAATGGAATCCTCAAATTTAACAAAAATCTTATACCTATTTAAAAAGGTGGTATTACCTATATTATTGTCTCAAGCGAAGTTGTCTATAAAAAGGTTTAATAATTTGTAACTGTATGTATAAATAAAAAGTATAATTTATAACTGTTTCCATCAGTAGGTATTGTTGCTTACATTCTTAAATATTATAGATGTCTTTTCAGTGATGTTTTGAAGTTGACGGTGTATCACCCCATAAAAATGTGCAATCCCAAATGATCGTTTCGTATATTGATATCAATTATATTACATTTTTAATTCGCTTAATCAAATGTTATTTATTCAGACTTCGTAAAATATTGATTAATTAGATGTATATTAAACTTAACGAAAAGAAATTGCGAATAAATTATTTGACAATGCAGATGCACTGAAATTTCAAGATTTTTTAAGAGAATAAACTTATTGTTTATTAATTATGTTTATTTTTCTAATTACATTTGCACCTCTTTCTTATTTTGCTTGACAAAGAAATACCTCCTATACCAACGCATATTTGAAACTGAGCCTTGATACAGTTTTGGTCAGTAATTTGACATACATATAATCACTTATAAATTCATTTATAGAAATAAAATGGAAATCAAGGTTAACTAATTATTTGATCTCAGGGGAATGATCAATTTCTACAAGCTCTGTCGCTTGGTGACAAGAATATAACAATATGTATAACTCGATTATGACAAACTATCTGACGTTTCACCCCAAGGAACTTTCTGTCAAATGAATTCGGTGATACATTATAGTGAAGCAGAGACAAGGACCAAGTTCTAATTAAAATGATCTTAATTCCAATGAACATACAAAAGTTAGCAAGTGTAAAATAGGTTGGTATTTATTGATATATTAAACAACTGGGCTGGCAGTATGTTACAAATTCTTCTACATCAATTTTGAGACCTTTTAAGAATGGAGTTTGGAATTGTGAGCTGTCCTCTTTGTGAAAGTAGAAGAATCAAAGTTTGAAAATTGATTCCCTTTGTGAATATCTGAAGAATAAATAAAAGAAATAATAACTATGTAGAATTTCTAAAGTCGAGTTTTTCTCGATAAATTACCTCAAAATGAAAATATATTAATAGGAAAGAAATAAACAGTAGAATCAAAATATTCGCATAAAAAAATGATTTCTATTTGAAATAATTACAAATAAACAAATTTGTTTTATAGGTTATAAAAACTATTTTCATAACAAATACTATAATTTGAATTGCGACAGTGATTTTATATTAAATTTAAAATACGGAATAAAATATGTTTACAAAAATGTTTTTATATATTCGATGAAGCCAGAAAATTCTTTAATATGTTACACATCTGACGTAAACAGATTCAAGTGATGTAATTCATTAAATGTTTTTGAGAATCAAATAGATCATTAGTTAGTACAACATATTAATGAAAATCAGGATTAGTCCAAAAAGTTTAAATTAATCAAAATTGGTGTAAATCTATTTATACTGATCGAGGAATACAAACAATATTAATGTTATGATCAAAGATTGGAATATATTCAAAATAGTTGGAAGATATTATTATTAAAAGGTTTGATGAGAAATTCTTTAGAATTATCGGATTATTCAATTTATTTTCGAGATGTATAACATATAACAAAAAACTTTTTTCCTCAACTATCATCATAAAATTTACAAAATACAATTAGGCGAACTTCTGTATATTTTTAAATAGAAAATTGTATTAGGTACCATGGACAATGGATTCTGAAAAGTGCTTTCACACATAAGCCTTCTTCCGATCCAGTCTTTGATCAAGCTGGTTGAAGCCAACTGAAAAAGTAATTTCAGATCATATTTCGTTATTCGGTCAACAACCAGTAGGATAAATTCTTCAAATGGCAATTTGAGAAATCCAACTATGAAAGCTAATAGAATTAATCAAAAATGAATGATTTGCTAGAAGGGAAACTGTATAATTGTTTTTGTTTATTTTTACAATTGAAGATTTTGGATTAGAGTGCTTCCCGTTAAAACCAGATTTAAAAATGTACTGAAATGTAAACAGCGATGAATACAATATTCTGTTCACTAGATTATCATTTGAAATGAAATATTTCGTTTTAACTAAAATACTAAAATTAGTGCTTTGGTTATTTTTGAAAAAAGGATTTTTAACAAAGTAATTTAAAGAAATGTCTTAAAAATGTGAATACATAAAGAATATAAGTTCTTGCGTTTTTGGTCAAATGAAAAAGAGTCTACCAGGCACCTATATTTTTTAATAATAGCTTGGACCGAATTTTTATTCAATTATAATTAAGTTTTATTTAATAATAACAAATGCCCAAAAAATAAACGTGTCCAATATTATTAATATTGCAAACAGTTCAACAATACAAAAACCTTTTTTAGAATGCATTCTCCGTAAAGAAAAAGACAAGTTTGAGTAAACAGAATATATAACCACAACCACATCTGGTTTACTTCAAATAATGAGAACGAATTATTATTAAAGCAACAGTTTAATTTCAACTTCACATACTGAAATTATTTATCGCTCTGAAGGTGAACAATAGACATTAGTAAACTACACTCTTTACTTTTATTGAAAGTGGATTATCATTATTTCATTCCTTACAATATTTCATCACTGCAAATAGATACTTTAGATACATTATATTAAAAGTTATTAAATGTGTGAGATATATTGATTTAAAAAATATATATTTAGACTGTATTCAACAGGTTCAATCCTTCAAAAATCATAAAAATGTCAGATTTTCCTTCTAAAAATATACAAAATATTTAAAAACTAACCAAACCCCCCAGCTAAAATAATCAATAAATCAATCAATACAAAAATAAAGAATTCACCTCAATAACGGTTCCATTGTCTTCAGCTCTGTACTCCACGGAACATCGGATCGACTCACAGGGCAACAGATCTGATGCTGGCGTTAGCGACAGACTGCAAATGTAATAATTATACGGAAAAACACGTGCATCGTATGAGGCTGAGCTCTAAAGAGTCAATTGTAAACAAAATTTATCCAAATAATAAAAAATATTGATTTTAATTTTATTGTAATTACAAATAAAATGAAATGAATTATTTTCATTTTTTTAAATTTAAATTTTAAATTTAAAACTAAATTTTCTTAAATAATACGGAATTCTGTCACAGAAGATTTGTGCAAAAAGCAGAAATCGTTGGAATTACAGTAGTCATAATGCAAAATAATTTTTGAAACAAATAAAATAGAAATTTCAATTTCAATGAAAGTCTACCAAAACCATTTTTTTATCATGATTAATGAAAAAGACACATTGCCAAATATTAGATATAATTGTTGAGTTTATTCATTGAACAGAAAACAGAACACATTGTATAAAAAAACGTCTTCTCAACTGTCGTTTTTATATCGTCATTATTTATTACCTCAGTGGAATGTCAAATTCTTTCCAAAATTGCCATAATTTTTCTGTGTGATTGTCAAAAGCTCGCTCTACAGTTTTGCTATCAGTGTCCAAGGCTTCAAACACAGACACCTGAAGCCCAAAAAGAATGTTACAATTGTCTTTTTGTAGAAGGACTTATCGTGTGAAATAAAAAAAGTAAAACTTTGGAGAAATGCATTTAAATTTTATATTTAATCCTATTTTCAAAAATTAAAATTGATTCTGAAGTTAAATAATTCTATTTGTTGAATTACCTGAGAGGCTTGAGTAACAGGATAACTAAATTTACGTTCTGATTTATCTGAAAATAAATTGAAGACAAAAATTAATGACTTAGTCAGTCATGAGAAAATCAACTAAATAAAAAATTCAAAGAAATTATTTAAAAACTAAACAATACATATTTTTGATATGGATATTAATTCCACTCAAATCTTCTAAATCTTAAAACACCAGAATAATTCGTAGAGGTCGATTGTACGATTTGTTCAATAATCTTTTAAAAAGATGTTATTTTTCATTCAGTATTAAATATAGCGAACATTCACCCTTTAAATACACAATAATGGTCCAATAATTGAACAATTGTTCCTATCAAAATTATTAATAGTATTTATACATATTTATACAATAAAAATATATTTCGTATTTTTAAAAACAGATAAAAAAATAACTCAAAAGTTTAAACAGTCTATTTCTAATATAAATTATTTAAAAAAATTACATTTAGATAGTATTCGGGATGCATTATTAACTATAAAAAATAAGAAGAAAAACATTTTTCATAAAAATAATTTTATTAATATTTAAATAATGTATTTATAGATACTGTAAATATCTATTATTAAGTAGTTCGACTCTTCTGATTATATTATTACGAATTTAACATAGATATTGTATATTATATATAGAACTAGATCGGACATCTTAAATATTTCTATACTAAAGTATGTTGCCTCGCGTGTATGGCAAATCCAGAGTTGTGATTGGTTAAATAATTTGAAAATAACTTTAACAGAATATATATATTTAAT
>JAUZNC010039269.1:0-18086 GCA_034780395.1 Vannuccia rotundouncinata | reverse complement strand
AGATGACATTTTAAGCGTAGGATATCAGCTTAATTTAAGTGTAGATAACTGAAAAGTTATTCTCCGCTAATTCAGTTTTATTCTCCGCTAATTCAAAATTCAAAATTTGTTATTAATGCGGTGAGAAAATCAATAGAAATACACAGAAATATTTTCCGCTGAAATTGCTAATTTATAAATTGCTAAATTTATAACGAATATTATTTATAAGGAATATTATATATTATCAATATTTGTAGTTTTAATTTAAAGTCTATAACATATTTGCAATCCAATGATTAACTTAATAATTCATCTTCTTATTTTTTTAAACCTCTTGCAGTATATTGTGTGGAGCCAGAAGGAAAGCTTTTGGAAGTATCACTAATTGCTGGTAGGTAATTAAAATTAATATTGTTCTTTACTTCCTAATTATTTGGTATTTTTTCTGCAATTTATGATGATACAAAAATAATACCAATCAATTACTCAGTTGTTTGTTGAAGATTTTTTGTATGAGACCTTTTACATTTTCTGAATAGATTTGATATTATATAATCATAACTCTATAAGATTCAAAACTTTTGTCTATATCATATATATAGTATCTACAATCAAACTAAATCCCTAGATATTGTATATTATAAGTCATATATATCTTTCAAATCATCCATAAAGGGGAACCACGATGGGAAGGAGAAAACAAATTCGTAGACACAATCGCTGATTCCATTCGAACTCAACAACTTGGTGATCTAACCTTCCCCATTGTTTCTCATCTAGTGGAGAAGAAAGTTTTAACAATGTTAAGTATAAATTAGGAGATCGTTTTCATAAAATAACTCGTAATAATAACTCGTAAATAATTCATATACCCACAGTGAGCTCAACCATTTAATTATTTTAGAAAATGGTAAAATGTGGTTTTATCATACAGATTACGTAAATATGGCTACAAAAATTTCTCTTAAAATTAAAATTACGATTTTTCATATATACGATTTTTTAATTAAATTCATGTAAATTGAAGTTAAATAATGTTGGAAAATTTTTTAATAAATTAATTTATGAGACAGTTTGAATATTTTACATAAATTTCTTTTCTATTTTTGGACGAGACCAAACTGAAGACCAATCTGCATCTTCCGAACGTTTTGTAATTTTATTTTTATCTGATGTAAAACTTAAAAAGACAACCACTAAATATAATATACTCTACTCAATGCAATGCAATGCAATGCAATAACAAAAATATTCAATTGTTTACTTATTACTTTATTGTAAATTTTGTATACATTTACATCTTCAGACAAATGAGGAGATGATTGAAGGAATGAAATTATCATTTATCAGAATGAAGGTAATTTGTTTAAATTAAATTAAATTATTTTATTTTATATAATATGATTGTTTAGCTAACCGTGTCTTTCGTCAAATAAAATAGGAGACAAGATATTTAAGCATTGACAAGATGTACGTCACTCAAGAAAATTGTCTAATAAATCTTTCAATTAAATACTATCACGGGATGTCAGAATTAAAATATATTCTAATTCACTTGAAAATATTTTCGTCATTCTATAATTGTGAAATTTAAATTGTATTTGAATTGTATTGAACGGATAAATAAATTCTTTTGAATGTTAATTGAAATTATCGTTTTTTTATTGTTTTTTTTTAATTCTGTAATTTAATACAAAAGTGACGTATCTAAACTATGCTGCAATATCCTCGCATAAAATATAACATTTTAAAATTGTATATATTCTATTTTGGATCATGTTTCTTTTCCTTTTTCTACAGTCCAGTTTTGATTTAGTCCCGCAATTTTATTTACAAGATGTAAATTATAAATAAAACGACTTAATAAAACATTAAAAAATAAATGTGCTTTGTTGAATGACTGTTAAAAAATTTTAGTGTTTATTATTTTAAGATATCTCTGAATATAATACTCCATAACTATTTTTAAGGTATTTTCTGTATTTTACTTACATTGGTTTTTATCAACATTGCAGCAAGTAATTGAGGCTGCAGCAGGAGCAACCCTTCAGGCAGTAATTAAATATCGTGACGTCATTCCTATTGATGTCAAGCATGTTGGAGTGATTCTTTGTGGTGGAAATGTAGATATTGACAGTCTTCCCTGGGCCTAAAGAACTAGAAAACGGTTATTTAGAATAAAAATCTACCAATTTTTTTTTAATTATTTAAGAATTTTTTAAGTTACATATTTGTAAAGTTCATCAGGATAGAATAATTAAAATATTTTTATAGAATGGATTAAAATGAAAGGTCGATTTAATTTGGAGGTATAACTTATTTTAGTTCACTTTTCTGTATAATATCTTCTACCTATAAAATATATTTCAATTTTTACAATTCTTGTTTTCTTCTACTGGGCAGAAAATCAGTATTTCAAAATATTTATCCTTCCAAGGATTAGTCATGGCGGAAAATTTTGATGTTTTACAAGCGACGTATTTGGAATTAATGGAAATTAGGTAATATACGAATCATTACAATTAATGCATTGCATTTAGTATATTATGTATCAATTATATACATACGCGTATATAAATTTCAATATGCCTAGATATTTCCATCACAAAATTTCAATTCGGGTATATAATTATTGAAATTTATGGTCGCAATTAATTTCACTTAACCACTAATTTTAAAAATTCTATTCCCTACTTTATGTGATATCTATAAACTTTAAGCTATGGATTATGCCAACAAATTTTGAAATTAAAATTGTTTGTATGAAGATATATTCTGAAAAGAATACATGAAAATAATATGTTAAATTGTATTTCTTTTTTATGTAAATTTGTACGTATCTGTCCATCTGTAGTTATCTATAGTTTAATGAAAGCCGTACATTTTGCCATATAGGATGAAAATATCATGGCATATTTATAAAATTATTAATACAGAACTATTAATAAATTATGTTCACTGTATAGATAAATAAATTACATAATGTACATAAAACAAAATACGATAGAGAGAAATACTACCTATGCAAATATAATTTTATATATATATAATAGTATTATATAGTATATATAAAATCATATTTGCATAGTATCATACTATTATAGATAGAAATTTTGACAATGCATTGAAAAAATATGATGAAGACAAATATACGAAATAATATGAAAATACTGTATATAGACGAATTTTACTGTTATTCATAAATAATTGTTATATGGATCAACGCATCTGGGGTGCTTAAACAGCTTTTCAATAACTGTTTACATATTCAGTCTATAACTTCGGCTAAACCCATGAAATCTAAAAAATCGTCCGTTTATACAAAATGAGAAAGAAAACTAAATACACGGCTCTGTATGTTCAATGTATGTATTTACGATGTTCACTAATATACAAAAGGTCTTCATAACTTGTCAGTAATGTCCATATAATCACAATTTGATATTAAAAATATTATTTAATTGATAATATAGGAGATGAATTAGCGTTATACATATGTAATAAAGGTACGCGTGGCCCACTGAATGAACCAAATTATGATACGGTTTATTCAACTTATCAAATACTATCTGACTTCAAAAATATTACTGAAAAGGAACTATCCCGAAAGGATAAACTCTTTATAATTATATTAATATAAATGTTATGTTTGATTTCACATTAATGTATTAATATTAAATAAATGCCTTTTTAATATTAGTGTAATTATTATTATTAATATTAATAATGTATTCTAATTTAAGAATTGTATTGCTCAATTTATAAATATATTATTATTCATTATTTTAAGCAAAAAAATTAAAAAAATTATTTATCATGTTCTAATACTAGCTATTTATACGAAATTAGAACAGTAGTACTTTTAGTACTTTTTAATACGAGGATTTTTATGGTTAGTACATAATATGGATTTTATATTGATTTTATGATCGAGGTTTTCAATAAAAATCAGAGTATTGAAATGAGTTTTTATAATAAGTGAATGTATAGTTTTTTCTATGGTTTTCATAAGATGTGTGACTTTGTGGAAACCCTGCAGTAAAAAATGAAGCCATGAAAAAATGTATTAATTAACGAATGTATTCATTAGGCCGTGTATTGATATCGTAATCAGCTTAAAATAGTATATTATGCCATCGAGTGACTAGCAGAAGGTTTTCGCCACGAATGATTTACTGTCTCACGATCGAGGCCGAAGGCCGAGTGTGACATCAAACATGAGTGGTGAAAAGTTTCTGCGAGGTCACGAGTTTTCCAACGATTGATATTATTTCGTATAAATTCGTTTAGATTATTTTCACTCACCGATAATAGTGAGAAGAATTTTTCATTCACTCCATTTGAATGATAATTTTGATACTTGGCGAGTTCGAAACAGTTATTCGTTATTAATGATTATTAACTATAATAACGAAAAAAATAGTTTATTTCAACATAGGAAAAAGGAAAATTTGGATAATTACAAAGTCCACTTCTACCTAGGAAAACAGAATACATGATTTGTTAAAAAATATTAATGAATTAATTAATATTAATTTCCAAAAATAGCTTCTTCAGTTGGCATTAAATACCTTGAATCAGATTGTTTGTCTTCGCCTTCTTAAAAATAATGTTGGGAACATAACGCTCGGCTACTGCTGTTCTCCGAATGTGGTCTGTCAATAAAATGTTTGCTATCTGTTTGCTATGTATAATGTATTGGTCACTTGGGATAATTTGGTTAATCCAACTAAACTATATGATTTAATCCACTGCTTACATAAATTTAGCGTTCCAAAAATTAATTCCGAATGATAATATTTCAAGAGTGCTTCAATGTGCTTTTAAAGTAGGTTCACTTCTTGCAAGGTTTGGGGAATTGAAAAATGGTATGTGATTCATGATGTGAATACCTTTGTTCCATTTGTTCTACATGTTCCATATTTACAATGTTTTACCATAAATTAAACACTACAAACTTTTTTATTCATATCAAATGATTGCTATATATACCTATTGCTTTGAATTCACCTAAATGTTTGTCAAAATTAGTTATTGATTTCCTGCATTAAGCTTGAAAGATACACAGGGTATTTACATGGCAATATAAGGAAGGGGCATGTCTATAATTTTGTTAGTTTATGGTTATATTCATTCTATATAGAAATCCTAAAATCAGTTAAATTAATATCATACACAGCTACCGATTAGAATTTTATAATAATCCTATATTGATTATATTGATTATTGATCCCTTATAAAGGTAGTCGTTATTGATATTGGATTTTCTAATTTACATAATTTCTATGTAAGCATATTTTGATATTTATGATTCGCATATTGTGTAGTTTAAAAATCTGAATAAATTGTTAATGAAATTTACAGAATACTAATTATAAAAATATTATCCAATAAAATTCATTCTAATAAAAAATCAATAATAATTAATTTTGCACAGCTTCATTATTATAAAAAAAATGATTTTAAAATGCAAAGTGCAATTAATTTTCTTATTCTCGATATATCAAGTATTGTTTTATGCACACTGCCAGTTAAAAGTAAGCACCAAATATTCCAGAAGAAATCTTCATTCATTTAATCCTAAATTTCGATTTTCTTGCACAATAAGCAATTTACTGGATTATACAACAATTAGCCTTAATAAAGTTTATAAGGAACGACGAAGGCTCCGCTTTTGTCGCGAAAATCTTTCTCCTAATGTACCTAAAAAAACTACTATAGATAATGAGAACAAAAATGATAGATGCGAACCAAATGATAAAACATCCCAAAGATTCGGATTGGACATCAATATGGCCATACTTATCGTTGTAGATGGACCTCGTTACTTAAGAACTCGTTTTCTCAATACAGTCCTCAGCGCAGAAACCGTTTTCAATGTTACATGCAATGCTTCGGAGGTTAGTGTAAGTTTTGAAGATTTTGAGGAGCCTTACCTAACTGGCACGTACAAATGTTTACTACTAACTCAGAAAGATGAAGTTACACATAAAGATAGTTATACATTTATTATACCACAGTTGAACATCAGAGTATTGGAACCTACACATGTAAGTCAGGTCATATTCGGATCTTTAATTCATATTGTCTGCAAGGCTCATTATAAAGGTGATCTCGTGAAAGAGGTGAGTTTATATACTCAATATTTATTATCGAAGTATAAATACCAATAGGTATACTATAACTGCAAATAATACTTTTATAAATATGATAAAAATTAGTGTACAATTTTCAAAACATGCACAGAATACTAAGCGCAATTCATTATTATTTCATTGTTCTATAATTAATCAATATTTAAGTTTATATTATAAGGTCATGTAAGAGCTGTAGTCTAAAAAAACGTCGACTATGATAATTATCAATATTGCAATTCTATAATAGACCCAAAGTGATCCATCTTCTATTATAGCTAATACTGCTATTATAGCTTATTCATGAGAGCTATCGCACACTATATATGGTCGAGCTCATCTTGTCTGAGGACCTTAAACGAATATTCGTTTCACACAAAGTGGATCCAGTACAAACTTACAGAAACAAATAAAGCAATTCACATGGAACGCGGTCAGAACCTGCTTGACAATCTTACAGCAAGATAGACTAAATCAAACATGGTTACAATCGAAGAGTAGATTTTTTATAGTCAAGCTGGGGATATATGAGAAAATAAAAAAAAATAGCTCAAGATCAACAATGGAAAGAAAATGGTTGGTCAGGCGGTAGCAGTAGCAGACATCACTTCTTTTTAGATATAGGTCAATGGTGAGACAGTTATGGTAACAGTTTCGTCAGTTTCGTAATTTCGAATGCTGAGTCAATTGCATTTTTTATTGTTTCAATATCAACTGCTCTAAGTTGATTGTATCAGAAGTTTCATCAACCATTATTGAGTAAAAAGAGAATGACTTTATGACTTTAGGTACAGACTGAATGAAATAATGCGATAAAAAGTAAACGGGAGGTTATAAAGAGTTGATATTATTTTTTCTGATTAAAGCAAAACCCCCCTTCGGCCGCGCCGGCCGCGAAATTGCATTATTATTGAAGTAAATTCGAATATTATTTTAACAATGAATTTTCATTTATTTTGTTTTTTAGATTACGTATGCAGGAAAAATAATAAACGTCACCCATTTGACATTTGGACAGAAAAATAAATTTAAAAAAATTTACTTTACTCTATATTTGAAGATGCACCTCGAGGAAAATGAGGGTCGGGACTTATTTATTAAAAACAACCGTGTAAAAGTGTCGTGTTTTGATAGTAAGTAATAATTTATCAATTTTTTTAATTATTGTATAGTTATAAGACATCCATTTTAATCCATTTGAATAACATTTTTGTACGTCTACGATAATTACCAAAATAGACTATGTGACCCTTTTTAATAACTAATTACTTTCTCTTTAATACATTTTAACAAACTTTTAATTTTTAGGTGAGGATAGAATAATATCGGAAAGTTATAAAATATTCGAAGTACTGGTGCCTCCTTACAGACCTGAGTTGTACTATTTGAGTCCAAACGGTGAATTATATGATATTATCAAGGACTCTGATTGCTGCAGATCAATTAAAGTTTTAGAAGATTCGGATCTGATGGATTCTATAATGATACGGCTATATAATGAAAAGCCAGTGCAGTTGGAATCTCAATTTATTTGTTCTTTTACAGGAAGCTTACAACCAAATATTAGTTGGAACAGTTTTTCAGGAGGTAAATAATGTTCGTCAGCGTCAGCAACACATATTTAAAAAGAATACTGTTATATTATGAACCTATATAAAGTACATTAGCTACTTTACATATTGGACAGCTACTTCAATGTATTTTTAAATCGAATTATGCAAGTCAGTTATTTTTTAATTTTAATATGAAAAAGTTTTAGAACAAGGTTTAAAGAGAGTTATACTGATATATAACTACAAACATTAAATAATAATAATACCTTTCACAATATATACCAAAACTTCTTTAAACAACAAAAAAATTACAGATATTTATATATACTGAACAATAAATCAAATAAATTATTATATTTTTATAAGATTTCAATTAAAATACAAGAAAATTTTTCACAAACTTTATTTTCTAATATTATACTTAATCGATTTAGGAAAATTTAATTATTTTTAATCTTATTATTTCCATTATTTTTAAATAAATGAATAAGAAGTTATATTAAACGTTATTCAATACAATACGTTTACATACTTGAAATTTTTCATCGTAACAATAAATCAATATTAAAAGACAATGATGTCAATGATCTGTTGATTCTCAAAAATGTACATAACACATTAAAATATATAAAAACTTATTATACAGCTATTTGTTCATTCAGTAGTTAAGTACTCAAATATCATAAACAAAAAACATGATTTTAAAAGTCGTCTCGATTTGCATGCTATAATAAAATGTACAAATTTGCATAAAAATTAAAAACTAAATAGATCAGATAATATTTCCCCTGATTCTGCAATCTGCAGATAATTAAGTTGTAATGTTATTTTTTTCTTAGTGCGGCCTTACAGATCTTTACAGACGAAAACCCATGCCATTCTTGATTTAACAATAGACAAGAACTATTTTTCTGACAATGCTACGGTCTTTGTCCTGGAGAGTGTTTACATATGCAGAGCTGAAATTGAGTTTGACGGGTTAGTTTATATTTTAAATTTAGTTTTTTGAATAAAATTTTATTATTACTGACTTTAATAAATTTTAAAATCTGTATTAATTATTAAAAAAAATATTTTTAATGAAGTATAATAAAATTTTATTAACTGACAAAATGCAAATAATCATCTAATAGAGTGAAGTGGCAATTTATGAAAATATAAAAGTAAAATAAAAACACAATAAAAGGTTATTGAATTATATATATGTTTTTGCGGTTATTTTTATTTTACTTTTAATTGTATTTATTGTTAATAATCAATTTGTTAAATATTTGAAAACAAAATTTATATATATATATATAAAAATATTATATATCTCTTAAGTTATTTAACAAAAAATCGTAATAAATAAAATTTATTAAACAAATATTGTGTAGCTTACTTATGTAAGTCATTTGAAGGGTATAAAGTCAGCCAGCTAGCTATTTAAAAGTATAAATATAGTCTTACTATAAAATAAGAATTCTTAAAAAGGTGGATATTAATTTGTAACCAAAATGCTTCAATTTACTATAAATTTATACTATAAAACATTATTTTTAGATATTCAAATTTTATGAACATTGAACTTTTTAATAATTATAACAATTATGTAACCACTAAATTATTCCCCTAATAATTCGTAACCCAGGTGACATTAATTTCAACAATATGTTTTATTTGAAGACAGACACTAAATGCATACTATCCTGATTTGCATTTAAATCTAATATGGATCAAGTTTTAACACACTTCATAATTATTATATAAAAGATGTTTCCCTGCAATATAATTAATTAGTTGGTTACAAGATTTCATTTTAAGTAATAGTACCTAAAGTTTAAAATCCAACAATTTAAAAAAATTAATATGCGAATAAATTAATTTTGTCATAAGTTCATTTAAACTGATAAAATTAATTGTATATTTATTTTAAAATAATTTTTCTAACCGCGATTGTGTATTATCTTCGTTATCTTAGTGTTACTGTGTATGATTATATTTCATTATAAATCTAATTTCTCTCATTGCTTTTTCCAACAGTTTTCTTTATTTCAGTGAAATAAAGATTGCATTCATCAGTAGAATTCCGTTCTATGCCTATCTCCTTCATGACCCTTATATATTTGAGTGGACGGAACTTTTACTGGTCATTCCAATTATGGGTACCTTTATTATAATCTTTTTGCGTGGAGTATACATATCCAACTCAGACTATACCATTAATGAAAACGTCGAAGAAATAATTCTTAGCGCTGACATTGCGGATGCAAATATCACAAATGAACATTAGAATGTGTCTTATTTTATCAGAACAATTGATATTTTAAAATGTTGGTTTATAATAAGTTGTTCAATGTTTATTTACACGCTAGATATTGTTTTTATTTTGTAAATGCCATGTCTAATTTTTGTTAATTTTTACAATCAGAAATATAGTTTTATAACTGATATAACATGTATAATATAATAATAATAATAATATAATATAATAACTGTAAATCTCATATACGTCTATCATAAAATAACAGTAAACACTCGCTAATTAATACATTCGTTAGTTAATACGATTTGTTTTACTATGTAAGACGGTCGTCTAATATGCATTTTGGAATTCGCGTAATTAATACATTCGATAATTAATACCATTTGGATCAGCATATTTTTGTATTTATTTCTCTTTATTTTAAATGCATCTGTTTTCTGCAATCTTTTGAATTGTCCAATTTTTTTATGGTGTTCAGATTAGTTAGGGGCAAATTGATAAGCGCAATTGGGCTGAAAAACATCAGCTAAGAACAAAGTTTAAAAGTGAGTGAATATATCGTCTAGCTGTAGGAGTCACAGATAAATGTTCAAGTTGTTCGACGAAAAACATGTAAGGTCAATTGAAGTAATTCAGATACCTCTTTAGAAACCTTTGACTTCAGATGGGACGTTATGTGTAGAAGAAATCTGAAACAAAAATGAAAACATTGTCTATTTATTATTTTAAATAATTAGATAATGATTTCTGTAAATAAAAAAAAATAATTATTACAGGATTAAGAAAATGTCATTGCTGCCAATAAAATGCTTAAAGCCATGATTGGTATCAGCTGCTCAAGATTATCCAATGCAAAGGTTCGTGTATAAAAGCAATTGAACCGGAAGATTTGGTAAAAATAATAAATTATTTTGATCGCTCAATGCAAGAAAAAAAGTACAGCATGAAGTTTTTTACTTATTTCTATATAGTTTTGGTCTACGTGGTCGAGAATGACTATGCAGCGGTTTTACGAAAGAAACGATTAGAATGTAAATTGAAAACGGTGTCGATCTTTTTTGCCAGATAAGAAAAGAAGGTAAAGCATCTACATCTATAAACGACTATAAATCCGGAAAAACATCCAAATGTTTGCAACACCTCAGTTGTGGCAGTCAAACTCTATCTATCCAAACTCTCCAAAGAATGTAGAACTGTGTTATTTCCAAAACCACGATCATGATATCATCACCTTCAGACGAAAGGTACCATGGAAAGTATGTACTTCGCAAAAAAACTTGAAGACATGCTTAAAGAAATATCAAAGAAAGCAAAGCTTTTTCAAATAAACATAAACCACGGTTACAAAGATATATATAACAAAGACTTGTCGACAGCTGTCATTAGAAGTGTTACTGGACACAAGAGCGCTGAAAGTATTGACAGATATACGAAAAGAATATCGTGTGCAAAGAAAGTTTCAAACGATCTCCCCCCTCACTGATACATACATCACTAAGACTCATCAGCAGGACTAGAACAAGTAAAGCAAGTTTCAGGAAAATTTTAATGATCCACGGATGCCCTAAAAAGTATATGAAAATACAGGCGGACTGTAAAAACAATATTGTAAAGTCTATAACCTTGGAGTAAATTATAACTACAGTTCATGAACATTTAGAATATTTTTGTAGATCGGTGGTTATGCTATTTATTGTAAAATTTCCAATAAAAATGTTGCATGTAGTGCTTATTGATTTTATCCACAAGGCTTAAATTCGAAAATTAATTCGAAAATACATCCAAATCGCAGGACATTATGACTTTTACGGGTATAAAGGAATATTGGAAAATAACACAAGAGATGAAGTGCAGCAAGTGAACTATGTTTATTAAGATCTATTTCCAATATTTATTTGCGTGTTGTAAGAGATATGCGACACGCAAAAGAGTGGCATACATTGTATCAGACACTTGCCAGTCTACCTTGTTACAAGACAATTTTATAATCAACATCATATATAAATAATATGTTATCATTAAAATCATAGTTAAAACATTTGTAAAAACAAATTTAATATTGATTATTTGTTTATAATAACCTTAACTTTTTATGAGTTCTAAACAAATATGTTTACAATACTCTGGTGTGCCAAATAAACGTAACCCACCCGTTTATTGTTTTAGTGTCAAAAATAGGCACCCTCCCCCCGTTTATTTTATTTGGACCCCCCAGATTATTCATTTTATATAATAGGTTTGATTTTTATAACCCCCTCACACCTCCCCTGCTTATTTATTATATATATAGGCAACCCCCCCCCCCCGATTATTCAATTTTTGAATTGATGGACGACTCCCCCCCCGCTTATTTGGCACACCAGAGTAACGAAGTACCTCTCAACAAAACACAAACTTAATATATATTTTGAATAATAAGCCCAATTTACAATACAGTATATTAAAGTTGATATTTATAATTTACAACTTCGTATGTATTCCGAATTATATCTTGTGAACTACGCCTTTGGGCACTTTACTTTTATCACGAAATGATTCCCGAGAAATATACACAGTTATGTAACTGCAGTGTAAATCGAGTAACAATACGGTTGCAACCTTACATATTATTATATAACTTAATATGGCCTAGTCTTGTAATTTTAAACATTTTACCATTCAAAATAATAATTTTTTAAATGTTTCATATTAGTTATTCTGACTACATTTTATGATACCTTGATCTATTGAGCTTCTGTTTTTAGTACTTACACGATATTTTACTTCTTATAAACATTTTATTTTTATATTTTTCATGTATATCCTAAATAATATATAATTATAATTTGTGGATTAAATTGAAAATAAAACTTTAAAACAAATATTATATTATATTACAATAATAATGTATAAAAATGATACAAAACTGTATTAATATTTCAAATTAACACCATACTACATAAAAATGTAGAATATCATAATTTTCTCAAAAATATCAGAAAATATCCATATTAATATTAGGTCTCACTTCTTTTGAAATCGTACAAATAGAATAAAATAAAAGTGGAAATGTTTATTTAAACATATTTTGTGCAACTAGAATACATACGCATTGTCTAAAATAGAAGACATGTATTCATCAATCAGATTTACCAAAAGGTTGCACAGAAAAACTGTTTATAAAGCGTTACGGGGAGAATTATAAAAAATGTAGGGTAAATGATGTAAAAATAATTGAAAATTTGAAATAAACTTGATACGTCTGATACTTGACACGCAAAGTTAAAGCGGGAATACTTTCAAGTCAGTGACAATACATTGAATTGAAGCAACTCTTCAACTGATGTGTTTATAACAGCAATTTCGTTGTATTTTCTGGATACTAGTTGATTTGTATGTTTGTCACGCTTTTCGCGTTCTACATTGGTCCATTTGACCATTTCACTGTTTCTTGGCGAAGATCAGGATCCCCTAAGATTTCAACATAATGATCCAATATCTTAGTGGGTCCACATGTTACACAGACACGATCAATACAATTTCTTTTTGCAAAGTGGTCATCATACTCGCAAACTGTTTTCTCAATGTAATCTTCCACTTTGTTAATATGTAGATGCGTAATGAATTGGAAGCATAAAATTTGTTCAAAGCTTGCATTTTTTGAGTAATGTTATTGTGGAATACACAGATACATTTTTCTTTTTTTGGTTCCAACCTTTCCAGTAACTAAGTACTTTGGTCTCATTTTAGAAAATGTTTTAAATGAATATGAAAAATCAAGAAATTCTCGTTTAAATTCCACAAACAGATCTTTCATTTTGTGTTACCCGAACTCCATCCATTTTTTTGAAACGTCGTTTCATGTTTCTTTTGCGACTATCAATGATTGTTGAACCGGGGACAAGCTTCGAATTGATATTACGAGATAAAAACAGTTCACTCTTATAGGCCCAGATAACAAATTTCGCTTTTTTGTTTCGCTAGAAGTTTCCGGCTTTTTTTGTTTTCAATATTGTATTATATATTGTTTGTTTTACGCCATAGCAGAGTTTTCAAAGTATTCCTTATTTCGGTTACGCAATGCAAGCATCATATCCTGCCTTTCACTGCTACGGCGACTGTGCTGACTTTTACTTGCAACGCTTGAAGTCGAATGATCCTCTTTTATAAATTCTATTGCAACAGGTTTTCTCTTTCTTTCTCGCCAAATAGCTTGGACTACCGATTTATAGACCGGATATTTTTCTCTTTTTTTTCCAAAGAAATTTTTTTTAGACATTCTTTGCGACTCCTGCTTAATTTATTTGAATTTTTTGGGATTTTTTTTAAGTTCTCTCTATATTTACACACACGTAATTTCGTTAGTTCACGTTTACGCTCATCTTTAATAGAGTCTTTTTTAGGAATAACGTTGTTTTCTTTTTTGTGACATTCTGTAAAAGCAATAATATACACACGGATTAAAACGCAGGGTTTAATAATAATATATAGAGTGTGTTTCAGGAAAATTTCGTTTTATAAAAATTTGTGAACTGAGCAGAAAGTCTATATATATATATATTAACTATTGAAAAATGTGTCTATGGTTAAAGGATGTGCATATAAATATTGCCATAGACTAATATGTCTATAGAAATATAATATTATCCGATTGTTAAACTCAAATATTAGCCCATAACTGGAGTACCAATGCTATTTCAAATTATTATTTATTGACTACAATTTCTCCCTGTAACGCTTTTAGTGACAAATGATAAAATCATAATTAAATGATGAGTGTTATTACAGTGAAATAATGTTATAGTCTATATGCTACTCGCCATATTGTAGAGTTAATAAAAATAATAATAATAATAATAATTTCAATATATAAATATTGAAATGTATCCATATATGTATCCTAGATGTATCCAAATTGTATTCTAGATGTATCCAAATTGGCGTTACATCTACTCATTTAAAATTATAGTTTAGAAAAAATGCTTTATTTAAAAAAAACGTAATTATATAACTTAATTTTACTGCCTATACCATGTGTTGAGCACCGTTACATAGTGTGTAAGTGTTTAAGATAATATCAATATAATTTGAAAGATTATGATGAATGCGTTACATAGATGCGTTACAGGGAGAAAATGTAATATTTAGACAATTTGATATTTTTTCTAGTATTGAACTTTATCAACTGATATAAATTATATTTTATACCATTACAATGAATAAAAAGATTCAAATAGAATAGCAACAATTGCATTAAACTTTAATTTTAATAACATGATTGAAGCGTTACAAATAGAATAAAATATCAAAAGTTAAAATTCAACTGCCTTTCCTGATCAATAAAACCGACCTGTACCTAATAAACAAAGAAATTAATAGATTTCCGTATACCTAGTATCCTTAGACACACATTAGACACGTAATTTCAAATTTGCAATTTTCAATCAGCGCAGCACAAGAATCGAAAAATATAAATCGATAATTTTTTTTCCATAACAACTACTTACTTTTATATTCTGAATGATATGCACTTGAAAATTAATTATTTTCTAGAAAGTGCATAATTTTTTTCCAATATTATACTTATCACAAGAACAAAATATATTTGAAGTATGAACAATAATGAGTTATGATAATTTAAAAGTCCAAATTGTAGTCAACCAAAAATAAATATATAAATATAAAAGTAAAAAAGGCCTGGGGTGTAGTTAATAAAATACATATTACTTTTGATTCAACATACTAATTTACATAATTTTTTTCGTGACATGTTAATTACTTATATAGTTACAATTTAGAGTATTGTAAATAAAAAAACAAAGTAATTTTAGATACATAATTTTATTGATAACAATAAAATTTATATATTTGTGTCAAATAGAAGACTAGGCCATATGCAAATTGAACTTTTTTATTATCACGGAAATATTGTGTAATTTGAGGTCTAATTTTTTATGTTTTTTATCATTTATTTATCTTCAGTTAGCCATATTGTTTGAAACTTTTAAGGTTCTAAGTAATATATACTCACATGAATATTATATTTTAAAAATTTTATCAAAATCTATAATCAATGTTTTCGAGTTCTTATTGGGGTAGAGAAAAGAGAAAAAGAAGAAGAATATTTGGAAGAATTCTTCCAAAACACGATAATTGGAAGGGCTGTAACTGTGCAATGCTAATGACGGATTTTAACACATTATTTGGTGTTTATGGGGGTTTTGTATATATATATAGCATGTTTCGTGATTATTGCTTCAATATTTCTAGAGTTTCAGAGTTTCAAAACTACCACATATATTCAGGTATCATATAAGCCATAGAGTATAGACACTCTTAGATGTGAGAGCTAACCTTTTTAGCTTAATACATTAGAAATTTCTCTGAATATATTATACATCCTTCTAAAGATCTTAGTTAAGTACTTTTATGTATACATAGTTAGCTGGATCGGCACAGTTCTTCGATAACTGAGTGCACAAATACAGTGTACATATATGCAGCCACCTGTTAGTAGACTTATACATTGACTTACAGTAGACTTATTGTTGTTAAAGAAACCATTCACATTGAATACCCTCTGCGACATCAATTAATTATCTTTTTGGACTTGATCATTAATTTGTGACTATAAATTATTCTTGGTTGACCAAATTTATATTGTTTACAAAGCATAAAACTTTTATTGCCAAGATGACCTGCATGGATTGTTAACTCTGCAGGCACAATATAAATGGCTCTATTTGTGGTGAATTCAATGAATTTAATTGTATAGAGAAGAAGTTTTATTACAGCAATGCGGAAAAATCTATATGCGAAGAATTTTTCAAAATTTCACGAACGAAAATAAAGATTATAACCGCGGTTTTGTATTGTGTTGTGTTATTTTTACACTTTATATCGATATGAAATCATTACTAATATCTATAAGAATCAATTATAAAAATAGAACAATAGATAATTAGTAACATGAACATGTAATTTGTTTACTAACATTTGAATTAAATGAAATTGGGATATAACTAATTCAATGTTTTATATTTATTAAAATGTGCATTACAAATGTTGCAAAATCTTTGAATGTGCTGAAAAAACTTTTATTTAAAGAAAATAATAATTTAGTTTTAATATAAATTAAATTAAACATTTTATGCTCAACATGTATTAATATTAAAAGTTTACAAAAATAATGTGAATAAAAAAAATTTATTTTAATTATTTTTTTATTTTCTGACAATTATTTTTATTAAGTATATATCTCAAATTAAAAATTTGGGAAATATTTGAAAATGCTGGGAAAAAAGTTATACCTTAACTTTAATGGAAAAACTGAAGTAAATGTGAAACCTTAACTACACATTTGAGCAATTTTTTACAGACCAGTTGTTTTTAATTTTTTTCATTAATATTTTATAGACGCATGTCTTCCTAGCTTGCTTCAATTGTTCATATATATTCATTTATATAGGCGGTTTACGCAATGCAATATGCCATACATAATTTAGGAGAATACACGGTCAACGAGTAAGATCCCCACTAATTAGTCTAATTTAGCCCTAACTATATTGTGATAATTTAATGAATTCTTAAATAGTATTAAAATGAATTTTTAATTATCAAATTCAGACTAATGGGGCTTTGAATGTCTAATTAGTTACATTAAAAATTATTTGTTTTAAACAGTCAATAGTTTATATTAGTGTTCCTTTAAACCAACATAAATATATTAATCTGGCCGCCAACTAGCTTAACCTGGAAGTAAAGTATATACAAAGTTTTTTTGCACTTCCTATATCAGAAAATCACGCTGATTCCGAACCCGGTTGATGACATCTTGTCACCTTTGAAAAATTTTCACAAAATTGATTTTTATGCCGCCATTACGTAGAAATCTATTTTAATCAATATCTCGAGTTCTATACAACCAATCTCAATAATTTGGGTGGCTATACCCATGATAATTAGAGAGTCTCAATAATTTTATGTAACCACATTCTGGATACAATTTGAGATAAGTATATTTTAAATGATTTGTTATAGTGTTTTGAAAAGACACAGTTTGTATAATGGTTTATTATTAATATACAAGGTTATTATATTTAACCTCTCTAAAATTATTTATGCAGACGACATTGAGGGTTACAAGAATTTTAATCATACCAACTATCATGCAGCAATTACACAAATCCAAAA
>JAUZNC010039247.1:0-18088 GCA_034780395.1 Vannuccia rotundouncinata | reverse complement strand
CAAAAAAATTTCACCGCGTGGCGCTGATTTTATAGGCTACGCTGACCGCGTAGCCATGCGCCCTCTTGATAATATGGTGCCCCCCTTCTCAGTGTGTCGCACCTTCTAAATATTGCTGGCCCGGCCCTGTACTTTGCAATGTTTGCAATGTTCTGTTCAAAAACATATATTTATATAAAAAAAAATATTTTTACCATTGCAAAATAGGTGCCATATTAATTTTTTGGGTTTCCTGAAACCCTGAAAACAACCCTATCTGTGCCCCTGATCTGCTGTAGAATTGAATTCTAAGGCCAAAGCCAAAATTTGGGCTCAATTGGAGCTTTCCTGTACTGTCCAGAACACTTTTATTTTCAAGCATGTTTTATTCAAAAAGTAAAAAGCTGATATAAATTCGAATATAAAATATATAGTTGATATAGAGACCTTTTTATAAAACCTGTTCACAATTTACATTTTTCATATTGTTGCAATAGGCATAAAATCTTGGATTTGAATTGTGTTCTGCTTAGCCAGTACTCCTATTCAATCCAGATTCCATTAGCTGGAATCACTGCAGTACATTGAGAAATATAATAATTATTCCTATTTAAATACATAAAAAAGCCAAGCCAATTGGTATCATTAAACAAATAAATAAATAAAATCCATTTAGTATTTAGAGAGAAATAAAATTACAACTCTGACCTTGATTATAAGTTATAACAAAATAAAAATAATGGATAGATTATGAGTTGACTTGTTCATATCATTGCCTGAATTTTTGCCATGGCATTGTCATGAATGAGATTTTGGTATTTTTTATCTATTTATATATAAAAACAGGTTTGTCATGAACAAGATCTTGTTGATATTACAGCCATAGAAAAAAGTATTGCATCATTGCATATTATTTAGGTATTGTATTATTTAATTAAAATCACTTAAGACTAATACTATATATATTGTCTGAATTAAAAGTTAATGTACAGTTATTCTTAATTAATGTATCTAAAAATATATATTAATCTTACTACCTTAGGGCAAACCTGAAATTATATTTATTAAAGTGATATAAAAAATTGAACACTTTTAAAGGGTGTGTAACAAACTAATAAATGTACGAGAAACAATAATTAACAATTTTCAAAATAATATTATATTTATTTACAAATATAATTTAATTTATTAAAAATAAATATTTTTTTAATATTCGAAATTTTTTCTTTAATTATATACTTTTTAATATTCTGTAAACCCTTGCAACAAAAGCTAAAAATAACAGCTGATATTTAAAATTATTGAAAACATTAAAAAAAGCTAAGTATAAACAAATAGTCCAGTCAATATAGTGTTGGACCTCTGGCAAATTGCTTAGTGGTGTTTCTCAATGGTTTTTAACTCCTGATTATGTTTTATATAACAGAAAAAAGGTTTTTAAAAAATGATTTTCAAAAATTTAATAATTATTTCTCAAATTGCCTATTATTTCAAGTTTACAATTTTGTACAATCGATTATGCTGGTTAATCTAAAGCTTTTAAGCCTTAGAAATGTATTACGGACACATATAAACATGTATATAAACACCCAAAATTAAACTTGCTTTAATAAAATGTGTACTCAAATGACGTCAAACGGGTAATTATGATAAAGTCATAGACAAAAATATAAAAATGAAAATAATTAAAAAGGTAAGGAAGAACGGATAAATAAAATTATTACCAACATAAACAAACATACATATAAATCTTTCGAACAAAAAGTATTTGTTTATAAAAGCCGGATCAGTTTTGGGACCTGAAGTATTTCTTCCCATCGACTGCGTTAATTGCCTACGCTGTCTCTTCTCGAGACACTGTTTCCACCAGGTGTGATTGCATTTTACTATGAAATATTATTACGCAAAATGTGCCATCTTCGGATCTCCAGATTCCACATATATGCATGACGTACCTCTAACACATTTTCTTGATGTATTGTTGGATGTATCTTTTATTTCTGGCTACTTACCGACCGTGCTTTTATCCTATTCGGGGCTGTTCAAAAATGACGTCACGTGCTGATTAGGGGAGGGGGGAGGTTGATAAATCCGTGACAAAGCGTGATGGAGAGGTTGAGGGGGTTTCCAAAATTGTGACGTAACAAAACGATCCTGTAAAAGCCGCATAGAGAAAGATACACTCTGTTGTATTATCTTTACTCTATTTTTAAAGCACATTGTTTCGTTTAAATTAATAGAATATAGAAGTTTATGCGAATTTACAAATTATTTAAAACCGCTTTTCTTTCATAAGACGATAAGGAAAAGGTACCTTTGGGCATTGCAGCTGCATCTAGCCTCCGAATGTAGTTCAAAAGTTCGCCAAAATCCCCAACGATCATTGTTGCCCTAGTGTTCAAACAAAGTTTTTGTCTCGTATGTGCAGTAAACGCAAGTCATATCACGCTACTGTCCGTTCTCTTAAAAGCCACTTAAAACATTGTATCGCGCAAAGTATATAACGGCTACTGCTGATATATCCTGCATATTAATTAAAGATATCCCCATCTCGAATTGCTGCAAGAATACACCGGGAACTAATTTGTGTCATATTGCACAAGATAACGAGCAATAAGAATTTGAATGGTTTGATTCTGAGCAAATTGAATTGGACATTAAGAAAATAGCTACTAAAAAGATTACAATCAAAATCGGGACTCTTGTTTTTTCTATTCAAAATATGACTTCTCAGTGGGAAAAGGACGATTAATTTTGAAATGTCTAAAATCGATTACATTAATGCTTTTAATCTTTAAAATACTCGCAGATAAATTTTCGCCAAATATGTACATATCACACGCAGATGTATTTTATACCTATTTTTCTAATAATTAAATAATAACCTAGTGTAATTTTCAGCTTTTTATATATAATGAAAGCATTATTAATAAGTATGATCTTTCTATTTTTCTACTTTTTCCTGGATAATTAAAATTTTTGTAGGAATGGATTATTGGTTGACCTGTCAATCGACCAATAGCCCGTTATATATTATAAACTGTGTTTTAATTATTTTAAAAATATATCCTGCTGAATAGATTATTATAATAATTATTGTATGCAATATACAGGTACACACCTATTTATTACCTACATTTTTATTTCACAATTGTGCGAATGTTAGTAAGATTAATGAAACGCTGTAAATTAATATCGTTGAGTGTGTATATGAAGGGAGGGGGTAGAACTTAACGTGACCTCTTTTCTGAAGAGGGTTTCGAAATTTGTGACTAAGAGTGATACAAGGGGGGAGTGGGTAAAATATGGTCCAAATTTGCGTGACGTCTTTTTTGAACAGCCCCTTCTATAGCTGCTTCGTGTGATGACTCCTCCAGCATTGTTTTCGACGTTAGCTTTGGTCCTCATGGTTCCAGTCCGGCCCTCCTATCCCTTTGAACAATCCCTTGCTCCATTATCCTGTGCCGGACCCGCCTGTAGATGTGGACTCTCTGTATGTTGAGGAATTCACCACATGGGCAAGTGACGTGTGTTTCTTTTGTTCGGTGTCCATGCATTGCAGAAACCCTCCGATTTCGCTACTCCTCGGCTCAACCCTGATTTTTAGCTTCTATCGGATCTTCCGCTGTCTATGTGAACTCGTATTTATTCGAGGTGCAAATATTTATCCCAGGATTGCGCATCACACTCTCAACCAAGGGTTTCGGACTCCAACACTAAACTGTGTGTCACTGAATTGCTGTCTGCGGGTATCATTGAGCCGGCTCACCATCTTGGCCCCTATCATGGTTCTGTCTTTTGCGTTCCTAAAGTGTTCTTTAAAGGGTGCTGTTTTCCATTTTTGGATAGTGCTCAATATTGAATATAATCTAAATGAATAAGATCGTCGGATCTTCCAAAAAATTTCAATGCTAACTCGTTGTCCGCTCAAAGCAGGCCCTTGAACACTTAGGAACTCTTATTTTTATGGTCTCCCAAAAAGCTAAGGGTAAACACATATATATATATATATTATTTAAAAATTTGACCCAAACACAAGCAGCTAAAGTATATTTATGATCTAATGAATGCATCTACGGATAAAACAGTAAAGTAAAAAATACTAAATTCAGGATTTTCATTGTGTGACATAAAAATACAATCAATAAAATTAAAAAAATATATATTTAAAGGGGCATTTAATTTTTTTCTTCAGAATTATGGTTTAAATTGGGCCGCACTTGTCATATGACATTTAGGGCGTATAGGTTATTTTTTGGTTAGGACCGGATTGTGTTGTTTTAACCAAAGCCCGAGATATTCCAAAAAAATCTCACGTGGGCACCCTTATTTTGGTTAAGCACTTTTGAAAATGGTCATTTTGCAAAACGTTTACTAAACGAAAAATAATTTATACAATCGGTTGCAGAATCGAATTCTAAGGCCATAGCCAAAATTTAGGATTAATTGGAGCTTTCCTGTACCATCCAGAGTACCTTTTACTTTCGAGCATGTTTTATTCGAAAAGTAAAAAGCAGATTTCAGAGATCTAAAATCCAACAGGTTCGTCAGTCAAAAGCGCAACTTTTTGAAGGAAGGAATTTTCATTTGAACCTTTATTAAGATCGTAGGGTCGAAAATAGGGTCTAAAATAAGGTTTTTAGAACGAAATTTTTCTAAAACCCTTTCTGTCCGTTATATATGTATGTTACTATATAATGAGAACATTTTCCATAAATATTTTTTAAACACCTCAACTTCGTTCGCTTCTGATAAGCCAAAATCCAGTTCGGCCAAAGGGCCATTTTGGGTGAGGCTGAAAGTCGCTAGAAGTGAGGGTTAGAACGTCTAGTCAGGGGGAACATTTCCATATGGAAAACTAGGTTGGAAAAAAAATTTTTGAATATAAAAAGTAAAAGTAAAATTCTTTTTTCTGTAGATAGAGCATGGGTTTGTTGCGATTGGACTCTTACTACTTTTTTAAATAATAAAAAACATATTGATTTTTGATTTTTTCGGCTGTTATAGATGGAGGAATATAAACTACAGATTGTACAAAAATTTCGAATTTCTACTTGGTTATTATAAATCATCTAACCAACATGAAACGTATCAAGGCTCAATAAATTATTAAGCTTAGATTATTCTATCAGATATAACTAAGAATTCTAAGAAATTTTCATATTTATCATTTAGTTATGGGGCAAATATGTGTAGGTGGTACAGATTAACTGCTCTTTGAACGAATTTGGAATAATTTTCCTTACTTCAATCACTGATGCAACATTCGATTGCGTGCAGGAAAAATACTTCTTGCCAAACAAACTTGAAGTAAAAAATAATCATTTCGTCATAACTAAATATTTGTTAAAATATTATATAAATATAAGTAAGTTTTCAAAAATATCGCAAAATGAAATCCGAGTTTAAATTTATAGATATAGACACATAATCTAGGAATTAGACGTCTAATAAAAAGAATTCAATATGCACCATATCTATACAAAATAAAATCGATAATAATTCTTTAAATTTGCAACACTTTTTATTTGAACATGATGCTTGCTTTTTAGCAGCAGTTAAACCCAGTAGAACTTTAACTTATCATCTTACGAAAGAAAGATCCCCAATTTCTTAAAATTATTGAAATATGGATGCAGAGGTACGAGGTCAAATCATTGGATGTCAGGTCCAAATTACAACATTCAACTTCTTCTTGCGGTTACATTTAGGGCATCTTATATTTTCGCATACCGACAACCTATCAAAGACCTTACAAGCTACGAAAATGTATTCCCTTGAAGGGCAAAAGATGGCTGAACTAGTGAATGAAGTCTTAATAAGAATGAGAAATGACACATCATTCGATTTATTTTATTAATTAGTTTTTAATCTGAAAGCCAAGGCACACGATCCATTGATTGGAGAACCTTTACTACCTCGCAAACGTCGGGCTCCGACAAAATTGGAAATTGGGGCAAGTTCAGAATCACACCCTGCAACTCCATTAGATTACTATCACCGTTAGTAGTTTGAAGCTTTCGATACAATCATCTCCTCCATTAACAAATATTTCAACCAAGAGACAATCAAGAAATATGCAACAATGGAGGCACTTTTTTTGAAAACTTTGAAGTCCAGCCAATTGAAGAAGAGCTTCAGTTCATTATCGCTAACTACTCGGAAGATGTCAATACAGAGATTTTGGGTGCTCGGTGCTCAGTTATCCCTATTTCGCGTACTTCTTGGTGATTTTTCCATTCAAAGTTTCATTGATATTGTCCTCCAGATACAACAACTAACCTCTTTCGAAAAAGAACTTATCCATGAAGTTTTGATTATATGTAGGCTGATGTTAGTAAATCCGGCAACTTCAGCAACAGGTGCTACTTATTGATAATTATTTTGCAGTAAGTGTAAATCTTTTTTTTCTAAATACATCAACCAACATAGTCTGCGCATAAAGAAACTCAGCCCCACAATCTAAATTGCGCTCCGCGGTCCCTGTTTAATTAGATAAGCGACGTCACACATCTTCTTCTATTCTTCCTCCCTCCTTCTTCACAGAAGTCAAACCTTTTGAAAACTATTTCTGACGTCTTTTTAGGAAAGCCCCAAAGATAGCGTTTTATTTAAAAAAACGTCAGTAAAAACAAAAGTGCGCGGGTCGTTTGGCCCCGCCCCCCCCCCTCCACGTAGGATAGGGTTAAACAATGTACATAAATACATACTTATATTATTCTATATAGGGTTAAGCAGATATATTGAGCTCTAACCATATATAATAGAGCTAATGATCGTTTGTACAAAAACTATTTTTTTTTCTATGATGCGTGACTTTGTGGACAGCCTATATATGTACTTGTGACAATTGACGTCTAATATTTGTGATGTAATTAAATATAATTACTTACTACTTATATAATTATAAATAATTTATATATTCGTAATGAATTAATTTGTAAAAGTATAAATATCTTGTATACAATCAATATTACGTCTATACAAAATGTAGTGATGGTCTGCTACCCACTTAAACTGAATACAAAACAGA
Organism: Vannuccia rotundouncinata; assembly: GCA_034780395.1. NCBI lineage: Eukaryota > Metazoa > Platyhelminthes > Proseriata > Coelogynoporidae > Vannuccia > Vannuccia rotundouncinata. The sequence continues at coordinate 11,076 of JAUZNC010039247.1, read as the reverse complement.
TCATCAAACTCCATGAACATATGATTTATTTATTTATTTGTATATTTCAAAAACAATATTCTAGTTCTGTACCATCTTATCAAATTAATATAAAAATTTGTTTTTTTTGATTATAGCGAAAATTTAGTAAAAATAAAAAATAAAAAATAAAAATAAAAAATAAAAAATAAAAAATAAAAAATAAAAAATAAAAAATAAAAAATAAAAAATAATACTATATATATATATATATATTTAACGCTATTATAAAATGCATATTTTCAAAATATATATATGCATTTCTATTCGCTGACAAATTCAAAATATTTGTAACACTAATAACTTCGCCAATTCCAAGTTAACGGAAAACACATTTCCCTTCACATTTAAAATCCGATTTTTTTTCTTCTAAATTCTTCATAATTTTTTCTAAAATATGCCGGTTTTTTTCTTTATTGATACAAACTAACAATTCTTGGTCAGATACCAAATTCTAACAATTTTTAAAATTAATTTATACGAATTTATGACATTGAACAATATAGTAACAAAACTTCTGTAATTTAATTTTATGCTATCTATAAATAACATAAGCGTATGTCACTGAAAATATATGAAAGGGCACAATTAAAACTGAAAAAATATCCTTGAAATATTCTTGAAATCCTCGTTTTAGATTTAAAAGAATACATTTTTAATAGTTTTAAATTACAGAATTGTTACAAAACTGAATTGTTTCATAACTGTCCAAAAAAGTGAAAAATTTGTGAAAAAGTTCATTTTAAAAGTGTTACATATATATTACAAACTTAATAACTAAAAGAAATATGAGATAATAATTTCTCAGCTATATAAAAAAATTGTGGGAATGTATTATAATTAATAAAAATAAATATTAATTTAAATTTCTTAAAAAGCACCATGATCCAAGAATAATTTTTAAAATGTTATATTTTGAAACAAATATAACTTTATATTATCAAGACGTAAATTGCAATTATTGAAATAATTAGTTTATGGTAAACACAACTTTGTAAATAGAATGTAAAGATATGAAATCAATTATTTAAAAATTTATTATGAAAAGTTTTGTCAAAATTTGTGCACTACACTAAACAATTTATTTTTGTATTTTAAATTGCATATCAATAATAAATTTTAAATAATAAATTGTATATCAATTGACATATTTGTACAAATTAATATAATTTATAAATGTAATCTATAATTGATTGGTTTCTGTTTAATTGTTTGATGTTATAGATTAAGACAATTAAAAAGGTTGCGTCTTAAAATGATCCATACGTCTAAACAAAATTTAAAAAATATATTATTGATCTATGTTGAAAATATAGTGTTTCACACCAATTGTATATAATATTGTCTATATAACAATATAAACACAATAAATTACTTCATTCATAATTTTATTAAATATTTTAACAAAAAATAATTTTAAAACTTGTCATACAATTAAAAACATTCTCGTTGCGTTAGTTAAAATGAAAAGAGTAAAATGAAAAATATAATATTTGAATAATAACTATGCGGTTGATTCAGTTTTATTGGATTACTCATACACCAAAAGGATATTTCTAATTTTTTGTAAAATGGAACTTGTGAACTTAGGGAATCATAAGAGTACTATTTGATTATCATTAATATTAAATATTCTATTATAACATAGGTCGCCTGAATTCATCAGTACATATTAAAATACTTACAGTATATAAAGCGAACACCCCATACATCTAATTAAAAGATCTTTACAAGAATGTATGACTAGACACTTATAGATTTTATTAGAATAGTAAAAATATAGAGAAGCGCAGTTTATACCTCTGACCAGTTTAACCTTACACTGAATGTTATGTTTGCGTTGTGGCCGCCAAGACGCCAATTACGTTTTACAAGATTTTAACAAAATAGTCCTTGTATGGAGCTTACTACGCCATTGAGGTTCGGCCGTCTTTCGACCTACCGCCGAAAGTTAGTTTGGCCTTGACTTAAACAGAAGTAGATATAAGTATGGCTTATCGGTACATTTGATAAATTATCTTTTTTATAACCTGTATAGCTCACAGTTCATTAACAAAAATAAATGCGGGAAGCTCACAGTTCAATATCACTACATATAGCGCTTTTGAAGCCATTCTATTTAGCTTAAATGCTCGTTAAAGTTTCATTGCGGTTCCAAATATAATATAAAAATGTGGCTGAAATTGAATATTGTTGCAATTTAATATTTATCTTGAGCTTTTATCTGTGCTATTTTCTGGTTTATTCAATGTAAATGTTTTTTAAAAAAATCCCCATCGATAATTGCTGTTCAAGATGTTTGTTATGTGTTTTATGTTTGTCAGTGACGGTGTTGTAATTGATCCAGTATAAGAAGCAGCAACAAAATATTCTGTATGGTAACTGTTATTTCAAATATATATTTACTTAAAAAATGTTTTCTAAAGAGCATACATAACAATTTAAATTAATGATCATAAATAATTATCAACAGGCAAGCTAAATAAATACAACATTTCAAAATAAACAAGTAATAAAAGAATCAATTTTGAAATTAATTTTCAATTAGTGTTTTATTTACATCTACAGTATGTGCTAAAATAATTATAATATATAAACTATTCATAAAATGAGTTTTGAATGAACTATTCCAATTTTAAAATTGAAACTAATCAAATAATTCTTAATTAAATTATTTAAAAAATACACAATATTATATTTCACGTCAGACAAAACTCGCAGACATAATTACATAATTAGGAGGGCTAAAATAATTTGTTAGGGCCTCAATGCATTTTTGGTATCCATATATGGAATATATCCAATTTTTAGGAAACTGCCGCTCTATTCTTTAGATCGATATTTTGCAAAGTAAAAAACCCACAAAATCGAGATATACTGAAAGGGTTTGTAGACTTTGGATAATTAATATTAATTAATTACACATATAGGGACAATAAATCATGTTTCGTCCATAAAGGAGTTTAAAGTTTGAATCACGAGGACAAATGTATTTTTAGGTATATATGGATCCAGCCACGTTGATACGATCGCATCTTTTTTTATCCATGATTTTAATATTATTTCAATTATTTATTCTATAATACAGATGATATCAAAGTCTTAAATCTTAAATAATTTATAAATTTAATAATTTTTAAATTAGTACTATATAGCCATTTTTAAAAAAATTCTATATATGACAAGTAACTTTTACATTTGCTTAATACTGAATAGATTTTTGATATTGCATAGTATACATGTTTGATTTAATGCAGGAATTGACAATTCATTTTTCTTATACGGCACTACCTAACAGTGAAAAAGTGTAATAACAGACAAAATGTTTCCACGAGTTTATAAAAATAGATCACTAAATAAATTGAAAACATATTCATCGATTCTTTTTTAATAATTCCATTTTTCAAAATATGTTTTTTTTGTCAATGCTATATATTTATAAATATTATGAGTATATAGAAAATTTAAGCAAATGTAATAAATTATATAAACTTTTTTTTAAAAAATTTTAAAATGTAGCGAAGATTATGGAATTCTACATGACGATTATGAATTTTATTTTATTTCTATTTTATTTTATTTTATTTTATCTTACTTTACTTTAGTTTATTTATTAATTATGTGATGGAATTCGGATTCATGAATCTCTTTTGTTGAATTAAATTTTTTGAAGATCTATAAACAAAGGGATATAATAATTATTTTAATGAAACCAGATTACCAATCTATATTAACTAAATGTATTCGTTTACGCCTGTAACAAATAAATGATTTATAAAATCTAATTTCAGTTTATAATGAAATTGTTTCATTATTATTAGAAATATGTTATTTTGCATTAAATTATGAGAAAAGATATTTTATAACAACAAATTCACTATATGTATTGATTTAGTGACATGAAAAACAATAATAAATGGCGCATGTGACATATAAATTTAATACGCAAATCAAAAAATTCCCTAGAGTCCATATATTTATATTTATATGGAATCAATATTTGCAATGTTGGTAATTCAAAAATTAAAAATTAATTTTAACGTATGCTCTTCGCTAATTGTGTTCTTTTAATTTGAGAGCTTTAATTAAACTGACTTCACAAAACAATTATCCAGAACAATATTTATATTTATATATACGACAAAAAGAATCTTTTTACGTATCCACATTAAAAAAAAATACTTGTGCAAAGATATAATTACTGATTTTTTGGTGTATTGTACGCATGACATTTCACCATTTCGTATTTAGCCCGTATTTATTTCAAACAAAATTTAATTAAGGTTGCCGATCTAGATGAATATCATTACGAAACCAATGAATATAATATTATATTAAATTTGAACTATAAATGAAAACAATTGTTAGATTGACCTTTTAAAGTGAATTTATATGAAATTTTCGATTATTGATAGTGCTGAGTAATAACAATTGTAAAAAACATTTAAAAATCTTTTTATGATCTATGTTCTATCACAACTAATCATATAATTCAATGCTTATCAACACAATAAAAAGACCTTATTTAAAGAATTTCTACAAAATTCATTATGTGTTTAGAGATAAGAGTTGTTAAATATAATTTACTGTTGTAGATTTAGATAATTGTTATGACTACAAAACATATTTTATCTATCAGAAATAATTTTTTTATAGGAAAATACGTTTAACTAAGTTTTCATGTAAAAACATTGAACACGATTTCAAACAAAACAATTTGTTTTTTTAAATATATTCACATTTCTGAAACTTAAGCTTTCATGTATTATATTATACCCGATGAAATAAAAGTGACGATCGCATGTCTAAAATATCAATAAATATCTTTAAAAAATTTAAGAAAGTTTTTAATTCAAAAAACCCTTTAAATAGCATAATTAAATATTAATACAACAATTATAAATAGTTTTATTTTTATCCTATATTTACATAAATTTACAGATGAAACGCGATCTATATAAAAAAAAAATGTGATCTATCTGAAAGTTATTATCTTAAATAAAATATAATATAAATAGTGGGCGTGAAGGCTCAAACCCCGCGCTAATATTAAAATCAACTATAGTATACAGCAAATTTTATTGGTAGAAACAGATTATTATTCACTATTCAAAATATGATTGGATAAAGCGTTAATTTTTAAATTTTTAATGTTATATAACTTCTTTTAATTAAGGTACAAAACTCTTTTGACAACGGATTGTTCTTTTAGGGTTATAAATGCGTTTTGTCAATAAGACTCCATTGCATATGTTAGGGGGCAAAATTAAACCTCAAACCGAACTTGAAATATAGTGCTTAGAATGAACTTATATCTATGTGTTTTGATTATTTGGACTTCAATTGTTTATACTTCCTCGCGACCGAGCACTTTCCCGCGAGTTCGCAATCCCTACTGGGGCTTCGAAAGTCAGGGAGAAAGAGAATCCAACAAAAAAAATCCTTTGAAAATCCCCGACTTCGAAATCATCTTAACGGGGTCAGGTGTCGGCTGTCAATCTCCTCAATGTGTTCAAGACCTACTGATAACGGAACAAACTCTGGCGCTCAATCGAGAGAGATTGAACAAGTTTCGGGAACAAGAACGAAAGCTCTCGGACCTACGACAACGCCTGCGGTATTTACTTCCAGAAGAGCTGGCTACTACACCAGCCAAGGAAACTCTACAGGGCCGGAACCATTTTAGATTGACAACGCAGGGCCGAAAACATTTTAGATTGACAACGCCGGCGAGAAATCCAAATAAACTAGAAGACTATTCAAACTTAGGACCTGATTATTCTATAGTACGGCCCAGTCAAGAGTCGCGTCTTCTGACCACTCGTCTGCTCCCAATTACTTTCATTCCATCTCGTCCAGAGTACTTAGAGAAATCCCCGACGACTCTGGTCTCGCCCATTATGCCCTTTTCCAGTTCCGATAGTGAGACCAGAGAGACCTATATTAATTGTACAGACACGGGATACTGTCTCCACGCGGTCAGTTGTGTGATTCCTCATTTCTTTGGTGAAAAAGTGTGCACGTAAGCTCAATAGATATTTATATAAATATTTTTGTCATAACAACTTAACTATAAACTGCCATATTCGGATTGGGGGTATCCTACTGCCCATAGCTATATATAGGAGAATATTTTTTAAATGGTTTTATATTGAATTAGTATCGACAAAATTTCTATTTCAAACGAATTAGATACATATTTAATAGCTTTTTAAATTTTTAATTGTATTCTCTGACTTTATTCGTGACATTCACCAAAAGATTGACTGATGCGTTTGAAAACACTATATTATATTAAATTAAATTAAATTAAATTTAGTTCAATTATAATAGAGTTTTATGGTTCAACTGTTTATATATTCTATCATTAATGCAAATTAATTTTGTCAAAAATGCAAATGTGGATCATTAAAATATAGAAAAATTAGTATATAAATAAAGTTTAATAACTGATAAAATTAATCTAAACTATTTTTTTAAATAAAATAAATAAATAAAAAAAAATATTTTTGACTATAAACACAAATTGAACAAAATTAGAAATTTATAATTGATATATGGAACCTGAAAAAATTGGTTATTATTTAAAAAAATGTCAGTCACAAATAATGTTTGTAACAAAAAAGATTTAAAAATATTAATATTGAAATGATATCATTTATTGATGGTAACCAGTTTGCAATTAAGATTTTTTAATATTCCAGACCATGGTCGACTCTGAATTCTGATCTTAAATTGTAAAAATAGCCGAAGCTAAAAATATTATTTAGGGAACCATGCAGTGTCAGCTTTAATATTAAAATACATTTCGTCAGGCCGATATTTATTGAAAATGTATTAAAATGTATATAACATATTTTACAAAAATGCAATTATATAATTATTAAAAATGTTATAATTATATTATAATTATTAAAAAATAATTTATATATTTAATTTTTTAATATATAATTATTTTTATAATATACACTGTTTTACTGATTCTGTTTATAATAATATATTTGATTTCTTTATTATAGAATAAATTGTCATATTCGAACTACATTAATAAAATAATTACAGTCTAAGGTTACAGTTCAGATTTGACCAGCTACAAATTACTAACTGAACCGATGAGGTGTTCGAGGCCGTAGTGGAGTAGGGGGGGGGGGGCGTGTAACACCTTAAAAGTTGTATTGTAAAGTTTAATCATAAATGCATCATCATTTTAAAAGTTCAAAAAATATTGTTTTCATTTTTCTGTTCTTAAATTGTCTCACACGCATCCATCATATTATAAATATTGTTCTATTTTAGGGCGTACAAGAATCTTTTGTGTAGTAAGGTTTTTATCAAAAAATATTTATTATGTAGAAGCTGATGATTTTTAACAGATTGCTTTTGCCAAATTGCTTCAACATTAATAATAAACACAAATAATTATATATAGAACCTAAATGTTAAAACATAAATTAATAAATTGGAATGAAGTGAAGGAATGACGCTTTTTATGCAGTGGAATGTAATTTAAAAATTATTTTTGGTGAGACACGTCAATCTATTATGAGATAATATAATGTAAATGATCGGAGAATATATTCAGTATACTGTTAAATTACGGCATTAAAATAACTAAAAAGAAGAAAGAGTAAATCACATAAAGTCAGCCGACTTTAGTTAAAAATGGCATTTATTTCCAAAACTGTTGCTACACAATATGTGCAGTTACAATAACAAATATAAAACAAATTTTGTAGAAATTCATTAAGTTCAAAACTCCTCGAATGACATTGTCTAAGTTTGTAACTAATGTATCTCAATGAATAAAGATGTCGGCCAATCTCCAGCAAAACGTTTCTGGTTCATTGTTGTTCATAAGGATCAAAAGAATCATATATAGCGAACGAAATGAGAGTTCATATTCGCAGCTACATATAGTATGAGCTCCATTTAGCATATTCTCCGAAATTGGTAATTTTTCGCCATGAGACAATTTGCTGGGCGACGTTCTAATTATTTGAAACAAATAATATAATTCAACTATAACTCTAGCTAACATAATATATTCTATCACATATATTATTCGTGGTGAATCAGGGTTTCGAAAATCCGTATTTCTTGTCTGTCAAACAAATCACTCAAATACGTACAGGGTGAGTCAAAAGTTCCCGGTAGTTCACATATCATTTTAAAATCTATGTATTTAAAATGTAAGAAACATGTGAAATGAAATATGTAAATTAGTAAAAATGTAAAAGGAAAATGTGAATTTTACAATTTAAAGAGACCTCTCGTGTATGTTCACACACTCCTCACAGCGTTTGTGAAAGTTGCGGAAAGTTTGTTGGAACTTTGCGATTGGTATTGCTTGAAGCTCAGTGTCGATTCGGTTGGAGTGTTGATCCAGTGACCGAAATACGACTCCAAGTATGTAGAAGACTTTTTGGCGCAAATACGACCAAAGTCAGTAGTCGCATGGTGTAAGATGTGGCGATCTTGATGGCTATTGGGTCCATCCTCGTCATTCATTCCACTGATCTGGCATCTTTTAATTCAAAATGTGTCGGGCGTTGATCGCCAGATATCACACCCTGCGACTATTGGTTTTGGTCATTTTTGCGGCAAAAAGTTTACAGCCTGCAGGATCTAGGAGTCGTATTTCAGTCACTGGATCAACTCTCATGATAAAATAAAAAGTTATAATAATGTCAACCCTTGATTTATTCATATAGGCTTTTGCACATCCTCATCGTTCTTCCTTTGAGTAAACTTTTAAAGATTTTTCGCCCATCATCTTTTTTATATTTCCAGGGACGTATTATATACTAAAGTATTTATTTTAGAGTAGTTGTAAATGTCGAATAGAATAACTATATTATATATTATATTAATCCTAACATTATAAATTATGTTTAAATAATATAATTTTTACGAAATTTTTGATTGTCACTTTGAATTTAGTAAAGTTTTAATTTTTCAACAAATTAAGTTGACATAATACACAATCAACTACTGGTCCAGATACTCTAAAAGCTGTCATATTAAATATATAATTTGATTGCATAAATTTTCAGTTCCCGGTACAGAAGTTGTTGTTGTTGAGTTACTCCCACCCTCGGACCCATCGCAACGTCATAAGGGTTTTGGCCAGAAGGCACGGCCACTCTATACGGAAAAATGAACTATTTTCCCAGTATATTTTAGTGGAGGATTCAAATAATCGGGTTTGGACCAATAAGTTGGAGAAGTGGAAAGGTCCAGGCGAGCATATAGGAGAGTCCATCTATTCTATTCTATGAAGGTAGCTGGGTAGGAGCGGAGAGTGGGCTGTCCGCAGTTGGGCGATGGTTCTGCTCTCTTTTCTGTTTAGACTAGACATTTTTGTTCTTAAGGGTCAGTGTGTCAATCCTCTCCTTTCCAAGATTCCACAGTGGAATGGAACCCATTGGAAGGGGAACTTGGTTCTTTGGGGTTCTTCTTGGAATGTCTCAAAGATGTCTTCGCCAAATTGCTCGTTTTAGGGCTTTGCGGATGGTAGATTGGTAATCAGTGCAGATGAGCACATGGCGGCTGTAAATTGGGACTTCAAGCGGGTCTGCTTTGGTCGTTGCTATACCTTTGTGGATGGCGGCTGGAATGGCGATCTTATAAACAGCTTGGCTGCAGGAAAAGATGGTTATACCAGCACCTCTGTTTGTGTTTCTGCTGTTCCATGTACTAGAGTGATAAGTTATGGATTAGACCAGTCATCGTTTCGAGCTATAGTTTTAGTTATAGTTATATTGTTTTACGTCTACGAATAGGTGAAATCCCATTGAAAATTCCTTACTTTACAATATATAAATCTTATTTGTAACAATATTGTATAGACTACTCATAGCTCTACTCAATTTTTTTGTATTAATTTTGTATATCGCAAGTCACTATGAAGGTATTTATAATTACGGCTGAAAATTCTGTATTTCCATTGAATGTCACTTCTATCAATGAAAAATTTATGAATGACGACACCGTATTTTTCCTTCATTAAGACTTTTGTTGGTAATCAACTCACTGCTGATATCTGAACGGTTTGAACCAAGTTTAATTTTTGTAATCATGTTTTACACGCATGCAAAACCATTCTCCTAATTTGTTGGAGATATTCATTGATACAGGGACATTAATCATACAGGATGTAGTATATTTTCTTTTTCTGAGCCATAAATTCTAGAAAGATTTTAAATTTTGTCAAAATATTTTTGCTAATCAAATTCATTGTTTCTTTTGATTTTGGTAACGTTTACAGTTAAAAGAACCTTAATTTATAAGAACCATCAAGTACCTACAATATTTTAGTTTTGTTGGTCTCAATCGATTGAGTGCGCATGTGTGCGTGGCTTATCCTTTAGGAATAAAAATTATTTTCTGAAATATTAAGTATACTAAATTGTTGAATGATTTTGATAACTTAATTTTTAAGATGCTGTAAATGTTATAAACTACTTTTGCAATAAATAAATATATATATATATATATTGAAGTGTTTCTAAGTTTCATTCCATATACACATTTCCAAATAAATTTAAAAAAATGAAAATCGTCAAACAAAGATTAAAATATGGTCAAACATTTCTAGACTTCTAATAATAACATTTAAATGTCATTTGAAATAAATCACCAAATGGTTTTTATTTTAATACAGTTATGATTTAATCATAGTCAGTTTAATTAGTGAATATCTAAATTTCTCACCTAATGAGTTAATATATATAATTACAATTAATTGACAATATAAAGACAACATTAATTATATATACCAAACAGAAATTTATCTGTTTAAACAATTTTGTTTATCTACAAAAATTAATTAAAATCGGATAAATTAAAAATAATGAATAAAACATTCTTTTTTTGCTTATATTAAAATGAATAAATATATCAAAACACATAAAGCAAAATACTGAAAAGATATAACTGGAAGACAAGTTTATTAATTTTAAATTAATGTCCCTAAAATAGATTTAAGCTTACTAATTTATACAAATACCAGTGGCGGATCCAGGGGGGGGGGGGGGGCGGGGGCGGGGCGGGCCCCCC
>JAUZNC010039236.1:6574-18092 GCA_034780395.1 Vannuccia rotundouncinata | reverse complement strand
ATATCCAATGGTATCTTAAAATAATAAAAACCTATAAAATCTGTTTTCTTATTATCAAATTTTATGTTTAAAAAAAATTTATACCCATTCCACCCCAACCCCCCCTACTAATTAAAACAATAACATTTTTATTTATTAATTTTTTAATTCAATATAAAACAGTTTAAAAAATGATGTCTAAATAATTTAATAAAATGAATTCAAAATATTTATATATATACATATATGTCATTATTTCTAATATAATTATTATTTTTTAATTCAACCAAATAAGAATAATATGTAAATTAATAATTTGTGCAGTGCAGATTAGTAAAATGCACCCAACATAGATAGCATTAGTGACTTATAGAGGTATGATTGATTTTGACATGTAGTTTTAATAGGCTGTATAATTCTAACTACTATATGTCTTTGAAAAAAATAATAAACCTTTATTTGAGTATGTCTATAACAATATGCCTGTTACTATGGTTCTGTTAAAGAATGGTATTGGTAAGACTGGGGATTTTGGTATTCAACATTGTTAAGGTTTTGCAACTATCTAAAAAGAGCCATGAAATTTAAGCTCATCTTGAAAAACAGATTTCCCAAAAAGCCCTTAAAAATCAAGGTGAAGAAAGAGAATTTTAAGTAGTATGCATACAGGTTAGTTGAGTAAATAAGCAGGATCAACTGGGGACACCCTTCCTAATATCCAAGTCAAATGCTTTTCAGTGAGTGGCCAAAGAGTAAAAACAAATCATTTAATCTTAAATTTAGTATGACTGACTAATTAATAGGCAGGTAAGTATTGTATAATAAGTACTTAATGTATATGCATGCTGTTCATATTAATTATGTTAAGTTTATGACCCTCAAATGTGGATTAAAAAGACTTATTTTTATTTGGCAGGGTTTGATAAGACAGATCCTTTAAAATCTTAATATACTTATTTATAACAAATATGTATTTACATATAACAAATGTTTATATAATAAAAATTATTTTTTCATTTTATTTTATTTTTACTTATTTTGAAGTTGAAATTTTTTTGTGTTTGTTTTTTCTATATAATGTAAATTTTTATAAATACATTTTCTGTGTTTAAATGTATTTGTCCAGAACTGGTATGAGTTTAAACTGTTCAGTTTATTTTATATATTAAGTTTGGATTTTCTCATATTATTTATTCTTTACTTTTGGCTGAAACATGCCAAAGGGAAAGTGTGTTTTCAGGAATATATGGCTTACCAACAAAACCTACAAAGACTGGATATATCCAGATCCATGCAATAATAAATCTTTGGACTTTTGTTAAGAAACTCTTAATTATATCCCATGGTCAAGCTACTGTGGAGAGATCATTTTCTATCAATAATAACACATCTTATACTAATCTTACTGTAAAGTCTCTTATTGCCAAAAGAGTTATCATTGACCATGTATAACATGTTGGTAGTATTCTTACTGTTTCAATAACAAGTTGTCTGCTGGCCACTTCAAGTTGTGCACATAGCAGGTGGCAGCAGGATTTAAATTCACTTGAAACCAATAAAAGAATGCAAAAACTGAGAATTCTTGTCTTAGTGAACTGAAAATTCTTAAAGCAAAAAGATGTCTTTTTCAGGAACAAGTAGAAGTCTTATCAAATGAATCATGTAAGTTTGCTGACCTTGCTGAGGAAAAAGGCTCAGATAAACAACTCATCATTAAATCAAATGCCCTTTGGTGGTCTGCTAAAGAAAAACGTGAGAACATTGCTGAAATAGAAAAATAATTTGAAGTGAAGGAAACGGAACTTCTACATATAAAGCAATAATTTTATTTAAACTGATACCTATTATTCCATAACTCTTTGTACATAGAGCTCACATTGCCTACTACATTCCTTTAAATTGATACTATTCCATGAATATTTTTACTTGTTTTTTATGTTACTACATTATTAATATATGTTTAAAAAAATCTTTTAAAATCTTAGTCAAATGGTCTTTAAAAGTCCTTAATTTTTGTTTAGAAGCCTGTTCGAACCCTGAGCTATTAATATTTTGAGTATGTTCTTTGTATAATTTTTAAGCTGCTTCAGGAAACCTCCCCCTATTTATGTACAAAACTATTTGGTATCAACATTTTCAATTAATCATATTCTGTTAATAAAAATAAACTTCACACATTTTTGGATACACCTATACATATGCATTATAATTAATTAAATAGTAGAGCATAAACTGGTACAGTAATATCATCACTACTGAACAAAATTATGTTTGCTCGCCTTTTTACCAGCATTTCATATTATAATAAAACAATGTTTTAAACCACCTTTTATTATTCACAATTTGATTTACTTTCAGGTGTCAATTTGATAATATGGAACCGTCCATCTTTTATGATATGAAACCCAACAGAAATGTTTTTAATTTAAAGTTAGAAGAGAAACTGTCTGATCAAGTAAGTATTATTCATTAATATTCGTTTTCATTTGTCTTTCTGTCAAATAGTTTAAGAAAAAAATATGAGAATGAATTAGCATTTAAAATGTAATACCATATTGTTAAAGAGAAGAAATACCAGTATCTGAAGAAATACCAGTATCAGTTAAAGAAGATTTATAGATAGAAGACATGAATCTAAAATTGTGAAAGGTGGACCTCATTTTTATTAATATTATTACAAAAATATTTAAAAAAATATATATATTTGTGGATAAAATAAAATAGACACCCGGTAGCTTTGGGAGATCATGACCATGTGAGAAAGAGATTGTCATTATTATGTACAAAAAGAGTTAACACCAAGTGAGAACAGACCACTTTATTCTGTTGATAATGAAATTAGTTAAATCTGAGTTTAATATCATTAGATTTGTGAATCATAGTTGTAAAATGAAGATTTATAGGATGGCTGTTATTCATACATTGAACAGTGAGTCATTAATGATAGCAGACTTGTATTCCTTAATGCGAGTAGAAAGCGTCTTATAATTGGCATGCCAATGCATTTATCCCTTTCACATGACAGTTTAAATGATAAATTCCCATTTCTACCCACAGTGGCACTTCTCCATTGTGCAGACACCCAATTATTCAGCAATGCGCGAGTGCTCTGTAGTCCTCAACGACTGCGCCAACATACTGCCCAAAGTTGCAGACACGACTAAGAGCCCCCGCAAGACGAAACCCCGAACGTGCCGAGTCTGTCAGCAGCAGTTCCCCTCGACTAAAGACCTCCATTCTCATCTGCCAACACACGCCTCGAAAGTGCCGTTCTGGTGTCTGGTGTGTCAGCGCCTTGTGCACTCGGTAAGAGCCTACCAATACCACTTCGATCGGGCGCATCGCCTCCTCAAAGACGTCTCTCTCAAGTGCCGCTTCTGTCTCCTGAGCCTTCCTACGGCGGGTCACCTCCTCGACCACCTGCAGAAGCACTCCGGTGTCAACCCGTTCCTCTGCACCCTGTGCGGGAAGCAGTACCTTCGCGAGAGTTGCCTGCATTCCCACCTCATGACACACGGCAACCAGCGGCCCTTCAAGTGCCCCACCTGCGGCATGGGCTTCAATCACCGGGATCATCTCGCCGTACACAACCGAGTCCACACCCGGGAACGTCCCTACGAATGTGAGGTCTGTGGCAAGACCTACTCCCAGCCGTTTTCGCTTAACCGGCACCGTAAGACGCAGCACATTGTCGACCTGCCCTGCCAGTGTCCGCACTGTCCCCGTCGTTTCGCGTACCCCTCTCTACTCAACTTTCACGTGCAGCTGCATGTCGGCAAGAAGCGCTACCAGTGCCCCAAGTGTCCCAAAAAGTTCCTCCGCTCCAACTATTTGAACAGTCACCTGAGGATGCACTCACGACTCCGTCCCTATGAGTGCACTCTGTGTGATCGGAGGTATCCCTACTCCTCACAGCTCTCCGCACATATTCGCTCGCATACTGGAGACAGGCGTCATAAATGTCACCTCTGCTCCAAGGCCTATTACATTCCTAAATACTTGCGTCGTCACCTCAAGACGCACGAACACAGCTAGTCCATACAACCAGGGCTTCAAGAGCAATAAAGTCATTTTTTAATTTGGATTTTCCTTCTTTTAATCGTAATTTTGATGATTTCTTTGAGTAACATTGGGTTACCGTTATTTATTATTTTCAAAACGTTGCATTCCGAAAAAGTAATATTTACTGCTAATATTATATGTTCAATTGAGCAAACGTAATTTATCTGTTTCAGACTACATTTTCGACCGTTATTTCGTGTTTTTTAATGTAAATTATTGGATTCTTTATATTTTGTTTATTTATTTAATGTTGTTCTTAGCTCATTTCTGTATAGGAGATTCCCATTTGACATACTGCATTTGGAAAATTATGTTTTCAGAAAGTTTTGAATGACTATTAATCTTTAATTGACTTTACAAATTGTTTTTTGTCAAACGTTTTAATATTATTAAAAATCATTTATTTTTTAGAATGATTTTGTGGTGTGACAATTGGTGAATGCAAAGATATGTCGATTGTTAATTTTATACTTGAATTTTAAGTTATTTGAAAAATAAATTATGACTATGTAATATAATTTGAAATCATTTTTGTGTCTAATACATTTTTACTTTGGGATGTTTGTATACAGTAATTTGGATAGTATTAATTTATTTGTTCTATTTATGATTCAATGTGTATATTTTCTTTTGGTAGTACGTATATATTTGATTTGCCTCTATTTATTATTGACATGCTTTTTAAAATGTGTCATTATAGTCATTAAAAATAAACTTTTAGCCCGTAGATTTATTATTTCTGTTATCATGTTATGCTTTTCAAATAGATCAGTAATCAATATATCGAGATGTAATGCTCTTAATTAGGGAATATCTAGAAGGCTGTAATTGTTTATTATAAAGGGTTCTCAGATTGCAATTTTACAGGGTTAAACTCATTCCATAATTGTTGCATTTTAAAGGCAGCTATATATGAACGTATTCAAATTTAGCTTTTATTGTAAAATGGGATGAAGTCGCGAATGTTTTTATGAGCTGAAATTTGCAATATAATATTATTATTAACTTTAAATTGTTCAGTAAAAATATTTAAATCTCTAAAATTTTATAATAAGATATAAAAAGTATACAAATGTGGAATATTTGTTTTACAAATTTGGATTTAAATAAAACCTACAATTATATGTTTATTGTTTTTACACAATTGTATTTAAAAAAGAGCTAAACATCGGAATTAAATTAAAGATTCTAACTAAAATATTGGTATTTGAGTAATATACCTAGGGGCTGTCCTGGAATTACGACACGCTTAGGGGGGGTTTCTTAAAATGTGACGTCACATTTTCGTTAGATTTTTGTATAATTATACAGGCGTAATGATGAAAAGGTCATCAAAGATGAGGAATGCAAACTGAACCATTTAAGAGAATCTCAATATTTTTTACAAATGGTTAAATTTAGAAATGAGGACTGCAATTTAAGAATAATTGACGAAGCTCCTTGTTTTCATTATTGCAGGTGGAAGGGTTTTTTCCACCTCAATTGCTGTAAAACAAGACAAGAGTGGTCTTTTGTTTGATCCTGAATATGGAATGTATCTACCACTTTTCTCAAATTTCCAGATAAAATAATAAACAAATTTCCAGCAAAAAAGTACCATATGACATTTCATGTCCCAAATTACAAAACAAAACGGTTGTCTGTAGTGGGGGTTACTATGCAACCTTGCGTTCTCTTAAGTCTCATAGCAAAAGTTGTAGACTATCGAAGGAGAAATTTACAATTCCTGCAAGAGAGGTGCAACCAAAACGAATAACGACAGTCAGACAGCGAGAAATGATGTGTGTAATGGTATGAAATAAATCTGCGGATGAAGAGTATGAATGGAACATTACTGAAGACGTTGAAAGAAAAGAATTAGGGGTGCCGAAAAAGAAAAGCATTCAATTTGGAACTCCGCAATAACGGAAATCGAAAATAGACAATCTGTTTGGGATATGCTTGATTAAACTTTTGTACAAAAATCATAGATCAGACCATTTGTATGTTATAGCTTATGTTTATTGTTAATCATTTTATTTCAAATTGGTATTTGTTCCCTATATTATTTTGAACACGTTTTTTTCCTATTATAGATTTTCAATTAATGAAAAATGTACATCTGTATATTAATTACACAAACTTCTCGCGAATTTTCATTAAGTCATTAAGGATGCATGATGTCCTTTAAATATTAAAAGATCAACATTTATTTTACATATTACCAATATGTTCTCAGTGAATTATTTAAATAATGAAGATGGGGAGGGACTGAGGGTAAGACTAAATGTGACGTAATTTTGGAGGGAGGGTTGCAGAAAATTTGACGATCTCTGACGAGGGAGGGAGTGTTAAAAAATCGTGAATTAAGCGTGACGTAATTTTATGACAGCGCCCTATCTTAAGCTATATATATTGTAACCATATTATGTTAGCTATAGATTCAAAATAGTTCGAACATATTTTAACGGACTTAAATCCTATATATGCAAAAAACATAGTGTGATAGTAAATAAAATATTATTGAAAATCGTAAATAATAATTAATCATAATTAGTAATGAACAGAATGCATCTTCAAATTAATCGAACTTGGAAATGTTGATAAATAAAATTTAATAGTATATTATTAAGGCATACTAAAAGTTTCGGTTTAATATATTAAGGGAAATATTGTTTTGAATATAAATATGATTCATAATTTAAAATACTAACAAATATATGATCTCCTCGAAGTAGATTAAATTTCAAGTGTTTATGTCATCTATTAATAAATATATGGAAGGCTGTTGTTAAGACGCGCTTAATTGTGAATTATTTGTTATTACTAATTTAGATATTTTTCGTGGACATGATTTGTATATATATATTTAATTTAGTCTAAAAGCTTACACTTCAGAAATAATAATGCGAAGGCCTCCTATGGGATATCGCATTTTGGAAACTATACTACCTAAACGAAACTCCTTATTCAAGTAATTGTTTTATTTTTTTACATATAAATTTACATTAAAGACAGTTTTCCAAAATTTTGTTTGGAAAAAAGATTTATTTTCTGAAAAAGGAATCTGCTTATGGAATGGAGATATGTTTAAGCCAATAGATTTCTAGAATAGATTAATATTCTAAAAATATAAATAACTATATTTAATTTTGTTGACAATAGAAATTGACTTCTTTATTTTAACTATGAAACAGTATAAACATTATTTTTATATTATAATGTCTTTTATTGTAATGATATTTTAAATGAATAAAGGAACAAATATAGAAATGTAAACAGTTTCTGCCAATTTGGTATTTTATTTATTATATATATAAGGTATTCATAAAACTATGTAACTCAAAACAAGTTAACATTACCTATCTGTTTTTATATCTGAACATTTGGGATATATAAATATTGAACACATACTTTTAACTTTATGATTATCATGCCAGAATAAGGTTATTACTGACATTTATCATGTAATTTTATTATGTGTAAATCCCAATCAATACCACCCTTACAAATGTCAACTAGTACAAGGTTTGGATAAAGAAAATTTTGCTGTATGTCCACAGTTCTGCTCTAATGCAATTAAAAATATAGTAATTAATTCTTGGAATATTAATCATATTGATTTTGAAGATGAAGCAATATTTCATCTTAATGTGTCAGTCAACAGACATAATTGCCAATACTATACCAGTAAAAATCAGTGAAGTTAAAGTTTAGTATGATCCTAAAATTATGGTGTGGTGTGGAATATTGGTCTATTTTTCTTTCAAGTGATTAGAACAGGACAATCATACTTGTCAATGTTGCAAGAGTCTATTATTCCTTGAATACTATTAATACAGAATCAGAATGATGTTTGGTTCATGCAAGATGGGGAATCTTGACATTTTGCCAGAATAGTTAGACAGTATTTGAATAAAGAATTTGCTAATTGCTGAATTGGAAGACTTGGACCTTTTACATGGCCAGCTAGATAATCTGATCTTACACCGCTTAATAACTTTCTTTAAGGCCATTTAAAGTTGACTGTATAGAATACTCAGCCACAAACAATAGAAGAGTTGAAACAATGAATGCAATCTGATTATACCTTCAGTTCTACAAAATTTCATTAAAAATTTGCCAATGTGTCTTTATCATTGTATTGTTGCTGATGGCAAGCAAATTAATTTCAACAAAAATTAATATTTATAAACAGTTTGTAAATATTAATTTTTGTAACAATAATCTTACTGTTTCAGTTTGTAAATAAAAAAGATTAGTCAATAAAAAGAAATTTTGTGATAATCAATTTCAAATTTTAGTATTGCATGACTTTAGCCCAACCCTGTGTATATTTATCAATCATTTTATTACATTTTAGTTGTATAAATAATTCTATTAAAGATTATTTTTCATTAGATCTTGTATTTGCAGAGCCCACTTTTATATTTAAATTTCAACCAGTTGGAATTGCCAAAAATATTATGAACACAACCACTTTCTTGGCACATTGTTCCTTGGGTAACATTCAGTGTGAATTCTCTTGCAACCAATAATATAAATTTTGTATATTTTTCTCCCTATTGCATTAATGTAAAATGCAGGCTCATTTGAAAATAACATACCTTGCAAAAACAGTTTTTTTTCTTACATTTTCTTATAAACCAATCACACATCTCCAACCAATGACTGGGGTCATCCTCAGAATTTTTTGGCAGAATTGTAGCTTATATAGGTGCCATTTTCAAGTTTGAATATTTTATGTATGGTGCTCTTTGGTATTTTGATTTCCTGAGACTTTTTAGGGCTTGCATCCATCTTATCTAATCCTATTATATTACTCATAGTAACACAACCAAATATGTTACAAATATCTATTAGTTATAAAGAATGTAAAAGTGAAAATCTATTTTATTAATTTTCTTCATTTTTCTGTGTCTTTACTTTACATTATACCTTTACTTTACACTTTACTTTACCTATGTGTCCTTATTTTACTTTACACTATATATATCAATCTTGTTTATACATTTTTTACAAAATCAACATGAAATACAATATAATTTACTAAAAATATTATGTGACAGAATACAAAAGCAATATTTATAAAATAATAGGGAAACTGTTATTTTGATAGAAAATTTATAATTAGTAAATATTCATTACTATGTAAAATAATTTTCATTGTATATATAAAAGTATATATTATAGATAAAACTAAACCATACAACACAATATATATATTTATATTATTATATGAAAATAAACCACACCACCACAATATTACAAAATGCATTCACTTCTTATTCAAATTTTTTGAGAATATGGAAATATGACCATTGATGCTAAAATTACATTGTTTTAATTATTAAAAAACCATCTATGTAAATGAAAAATCATAAAGTATATATGATTACTATTTATTTTTTCTATTTCATCAAAGTTATATTTTATGTTGTAATTGTCATTATCAAAAAAAACCAACAGCTATTGATTATACAGAAAAACTTTGCTAGTTCCTGTCTAGCTATTGCCTTTATTCACCTAATTATACAATGAAACATAGCCAGCAAAAGCCTACCTATATAAATATTTATATAAAATATGAAAACCAATCAATTTTTTTACATATACATTTGTTATGTATACTGAGGAATAATGGCTTATACTATTATTATTATTTTTTTATTCTAAATTAAAATTTATGTTCATGACCTATTTACAACTGCAAAACAATGATCAACATTTTTATCTTCAAAAATCGGAATTATCATTATTTTATTATTGTTTAAATGTATTGCTATTTTTTGCTAGCTATATCTGATGAAACAAAAATTTTTTTATTTTCTATAATGAAACATTAATATATTTGTATAATGTTTATTTGATTTTAAACAAAATATACTCTTTGTGATTATTCTTAAGTTGGACTTCCAATGTCTTGCATAAATGTCACATAGAACCAATCCCATCATTAAAAAATAACAAGTGCTTTTAAAAAAAATAAAGTTTCACTGTATATCTGAAGTAAAATTAAATTTTAAACAAATAGTCTATTACATTAATTAATTTTCTCAGGTGAATTGTTGCTTGGCTAGAAAACAACCCTTTTAATATCCTTATATCTTAATAACTGATTATTAATAACTGAAACACTCTAAAAGATAATTATTCATAAAACACAAATTATTGTTAGTATATTTGTCAGGATAACAAAAAAGGGTCATGGACACTTCAGCATGTATGGGAAACAGATTTTGGCAAATTCTACTGCATACTATGTACACACATTAAAAATTAACTGCTGTTTTAAAACATAGATAGTAGAAATGCCAATTACACTTAGATAAATACATTTAGTACATACTATGTGTGTTAATAAAAAGGTTTCAATGTGGAGTTGGTTAAAAAAGAAGAATTTGTCATAGAAAAGATTTAAGAAATAATTTAAGAAACATTTTTATTGTATTATTAAATATAATAAAATATTCTAATTTTCATTTGATTATTTGTTGCTTTTATTTTGTTTCAGTCATCAACTTTTCATAATCTTCTTCACCTTCATTTGCTATGTCGCTTATCATATGTCTCGAAAGCCAATTTCTATTGTCAAGACAGTTCTACACAAAGATAACTGCACTATTCCAAACATCCGAGATTCGAAATACTGGTGTCACTGGGCACCTTTTGGTCAGTGATTTTTGAAAACATACTTTGCTTAAATTCTTCTGTTATCAATTTCCTCTGTATGTTTCATACTGGATATGTTTACAACGACCTTTAGTCATAATAAATGTTGGTAACTAAGTATATCTACTTTAACTATTAAAGATGAATAGTGTCACCATTTTTCATTTTAGTTATTCTTGTTAATGGGAATCAATATAAAATTATAATTATTATTGCGTTGCATATGTTAAGTTACTCAAGTGCGTTTGTATTTGCAATCATTTAACTAGTAGGAATATTATTTGTTTTTAGTAACACTTGTTCATGACTTTATCGTTCTTTTCAGATAAAAATAACTGGAGCCAACTTCTGGGTAGTCTAGAATATGTATACCTTTTCTCATATGCAGCTTCAATGTACATAAGGTAAATCTATCTCAGATTAATTTGATATATTTTAATGACTTTGTATTAGTGATATGATTCAGAAGTATATATTTTATTGACACTGCCTAAATTGACATGAAAGAATTATTATAATAACGAGTCATTTGATAGTTGATTAATAAAATAGTGTTTATTTTTGCACATGAATTATTTTGACTAAATAATCTATATATTTAGGCTAAATTCGTTGCTAATGATATTATATAATCAACAATCCCTACATGCATGCATACACAATTAATTGAATAATTCCTACATGCATGCATACACAATTCATTCAGTAATTCCTACATGCATGCATACACAATTCATTGAGTAATCCCTACATGCATGCATACACAATTCATTGAATAATTCCCACATGCATGCATACACAATTCATTGAATAATTCCCACATGTA
>JAUZNC010039214.1:0-18094 GCA_034780395.1 Vannuccia rotundouncinata | reverse complement strand
TTTGGCGATATAACTGGATCTAAGGCAACGAATTCAAAATTTAATTTTTGAAATTTAATCATTAAATCGAATAATTAAAAAAATATTACGCATTCGATTTATTACTTTAAATTAGTGATATTATATTGACATAGATTTTCTTACTATCCATAGAAATTACAATGATTTTGAAATTCATTAACAATAGCATTAACACATAGATTTCACGGGCATAAATATCAAACATCTTCGGCCGCTACGCGGCCTTATCTATGTTTGATATTTATGCCCTTGAAATCAATGTAATAATGCTATATTTCTATGGCTATATATAGTTTATAATTAACGATGACTTATATATTATTTATCTCATTATTACTCTATGATTTATCTATTTATTTATTTATGTAGACGAGTAAACTGACCAATATTCAATAGTAATAAACGTCCGCGGAGGAAAATATCTATATCGGAAACCAATACGAAAGTCATGGGAGTTATTAATATACTTCAATTATATAGGTAACAGTTTCGTTTTAAAGAATTGAAGGAATTCAATCAATATATTAAAATGATCAAATGCTTATTAAAATATATAATATTGATTAAACTCTCTCTTTAAAACCAAACTAATACCATATAAAATTAAAATGCGCTTTTTATCAATTTTCTGTTCTATATAAATAATATAAAAGTCAATGATAATAGAGCCTATTTTTTATTAAAGAACGGTCGCTTATCAGTATAGTAGGTGAAGATGAGGACTGGATCACACAATGGATCCTCTCTCCTCCCTTACATGAAATTTCTCATAAATTATAGTCGAATTTAAAATACAAAAATCTAAAAATTATGGCACTGGCTGTTTTATTTTAGTATATAAAATTTATATTGGCTGGCCTATTTTAATTATTAGCCTCAGAAGTTTTAATAGGCCTCTGATTACAATCTGACAACATAATTAAATATTGGATTTATAATAATTACAATATATTAGTGTCAAAACAATTTTTTATTGCTAATTTTTGAGAATTATGAGAATCTAAATCCATATTCTGTTACTAATTATGCCAGGGTCCTAAAATCTAGATTTTAACATACTATCGATAAAAACTCAATAAACAGCTCATATAAAGGTAATCTAATATTTCCTAAATAATCTCCTAATAAATTATTAAATTTAATTATAATTCCTAAGTCTCTGTCAATGTTATAATTTATAATGAAGCAATTAATTGAACAAGTTTTACGAATTTACCAATGTTGTTGTTTTATAATTTAGTTGGGAATTCCCAAAGTTAGTAATATTATACCTTATTTTGATTTGTAGTAATTGTGAAACGGAATCATGCTATTTCGTTAGACTAGTAAGACTAGTAAGACTATTCGTTAGTATCACATAGTAAATTAGTAGTTCGTGAAATGCTGATCGCTTGTAGAAAATTAGATTCGTATACAAATACCGCATTTACGAATCAATATTAAACTAATTTTTAATATTTTTAATACAAACAGAAAAAAATACTTGTCTAATTATAAAACAGAGATATGACATAATACGTAGACCTTTGTTATATTAATATGTTTATGACAATTCTACAGCAGAAAATAATATATAAAGAATGAAACAAAATATAAAAATATAGTATATACACATTAACATTATATCTACTTAATGCGAGTATTAAATAATATTACCACCAGAAATAACAGTAGCTATTAGAAATAAAAATTTTAAAATAACAAAGCCATCATATTGAAAATTATGAATACCTTTGTTAAAAAACAACACAGAGAAATTTGTTCCTTCGGTATTCCAAAGAAATCGTAGCTTACATTATAACGTTCATATAGTATCGTGTATATAAAAAATAGGCGCTGGGTATATATACTGTATAAACTAAAATACTAATATGTTTTATATTTATGTGGTCATTGAGTGCTGAAACTGTACTCCACTAAACCATAAAGGATTTTCGAATAATACAATGCCTCCGGCCGTCACTTAGCTTTCGAAGAATTTTCTGAATTCATCTAAAGTCATCTTGTTGTCTGTTCCGTGGTCAGATATTAACTGAAACAAATTTAATTATATAGAATTCTCGATAAATAATGAAAATTAATACATTTTATGAAAACAAAAGTAAAACTATGTATCCTATATTTATGTCAAAATATTGATTGGAAATTAATTATATTTTGAGTTTCTAAATTTTCATCCAAATTAAATTCATAAACATATTAAACAAATTATAAAGCCGATCAAATTATTAAATATTAAAAAAATAATTTATTCTGAGAAAAATAAGTAAAATAACATTAATGGAAGTCACTAAGAAATCTAATCAATACTAAAATACAATACAATCAATACTAAATATATACAATAAGAAAAGTCAAATAAAAACACTCTGATAAAAATAACCGCTACTAAAAACTACAATACAAACCAAATTAAAATTTAATAATATAAAAGAAAAGTACTAATTAGGGTTTAAACACAGATGGTGTTTTTATTTCACTTTTATTATTGTTTTAATTTTGTATTCTATTTTATTATGTGCCTCTTACACACACTGTTAAAGCGAATTTGTAATATTTTGACAAATCACATCACTATACAATCAATCACCTTTGCTACTATATCTTCATCACAAGGTAGATTCATTTTTTGTAGCATAAATTTGATGTCATCTACTCCAACAAAAGTTTGTCGGTCTTTATTATACTGGAGAAACATGGAGTCAATTCTTGCTCGATCGGTAAATCCCAAACGTTTCAATTGCAACTTGATCTCAAATAACAATTGGTCCAAATCTCCATTTCTGAAAATGTAGGAATTAAACCAATTTTATTAAGTAATTAAAAATAGCAAGGTCTAAATTAATAATAATAACGATACACAAATAGTCTAGACGTACGTTATTTCGTTTCATAACCTTATCGTATAGATAATAAATAACAACAAGATTCAATTTTAAACAAAGGAAAGGATGTAAGTATAGGGTTCAATAATAAAAACTTAGTTTTTCCAAATTTTATTTAATCAAATGTACATGTACTTAATAGAGTGTAATAAAACGAATTAAAATATCTATAGCAATGTAACAATGTATAACAAATATATCTCACAAGTCAGTAAGAGTGTAGCACTTATAAATAATCACCGTATTGACGACATCAAACGACATTGTCCACTGTAAAACACTCCAATTCATTAGTTATTTGTCGATTTGTGATATTGTTCAAAAGTGGGTCAACATTTGCTTCGACTTCTTGCAATGTATTGAAGATTACCCGTCGTCTGAATGTTTCGTAATTTCGAAATAGATAACGATCCATCAAATTGGTATCTGGGAGTATGCAGGTTGCTTCAGCAGTGTCACATGCTCTTCCTCGAGCCAGTTCTGAACGACTATTGCCACACATGTTCTGGCATTATCATGTTGGATAATGATTTCTAATCGTGAGACAGTTTCTTCGAATACAGTCAACTTATTTGTTTTCTAAAAACTCAAAATACCGCCCACCATACAAAAATTCTTTGTAATGCAAAGTCTTTGAAAAAGTGCTTGCCAGAATCATCAAAACCTTTTTGTCTGAAATGGTACGCCTGGTAATCTGGGGTCTGTCTCCAGCCACATCTACTCAAGCTCGATGTCACTGTGGAGGCGGGACAACAATGAATGTGCAGCAATCAATTCTCTGCAGCATTTTGTGCAGTTCTTTAAAGCCCGCCAACCCGGTTGTCAAAAATTAGAAAAGCCCTAAGTCTATGTGACAATATCAACTGAGAATGGGACATTTTTTTCCAACGATGTGATGTTTTTCAGTGTATCGATGGCACACATCAGCACCTTCAAAACTATTTCAATAAACCTTTAAAAAGGTTAACAGAGCCACGCATTTTGACAGCCTTTGAAATCAGACACAAATGACCCTACCAAACCTTCTCAAAACAATGCGAAAATTATCCTTCCAGCGCACAGAATTCTTTTATGTTAACAAAAAAGTGTGACAAATCATTAGAGCATTTGAATGCAGCGAGCGTCCTTAGGTGTAGATGTGGAGATGATGTTGACTATACTGATCTACCTATCAAATTGAAGTGATTTGAACTGCTAACATTCTTCAAACTAAATTAAATGAAGTCATTATCTTCTTTATCAAAAAAACAAATAAATGGCTCGTAATGCCCTCCCAAAATCAACCTTATCTGCACTATCATTTCTTCAGTGAGGGCGCCCGTGGGTAGAACACTATAGTATAGAAGCCTCATCTGAATAAGTCTGCATTTAATGTTACAAGATCATCACATTTAAATAACGATCATCACAGGGATGGTCGCCACTTGTCACGAATTTACACAATCACTTTTACTTCATGAAAACTTCAAATGAATGTAAAAAATGAATGACATATTTTTCTTCACATTTTCTCCACAGAATGCTCTCCCAAATTTACTGACTCTTTATAAAACTTTGATCATCCACTTTATCACCATTATGCGTAACTGATGCAGTCATTATTGAAATTAAAAATCATATTGTTAGTGCTGGTGAATGGAAGCGAGATCGACTTCGTGAACAGCCAATGGTCTCCATCAATATATCAATAGATAAACCACATCGGTCTAGATCAGTTAAACTACCTGAAACTGGTTCAGAAATCTCAGTCCTCTTGTAGGTCTTGTTGTCTTGCTATCAGTCTTAGAAAAGAAGTCTGACAGATATCATAAGTCTGATTCGGTTCCTCTCTTCTATTTTCGCTAGCATTTATTATCGAACAATTTGAGAATTGTAAGTTTTCGTTACATTTCTTATAATGAAGTTTTTTTAGCGCAAAATTGACTTTCATGGACCGTTCCATCACCATTACATCAAATTAAAATTTTGAAAAAAATTTTCCGAAAATGGCAATTTTATAAATGTAAAGCACTGAATAGCCAGTTATAATTGTGATCAACCTAAAACCACGTCAAAATTTTGAATGATTTAAAAAAAAATTAAAATTTTTTTTTTAAATTTCAAGTGCCACAACAAATTTCCTGCATTTTTCCATTTTTGTAACATAATCTAACACAAAACATCATCATAACAAATTTCATGCACTTTAACTTAAAACCAAATTACAGAATTATTGGTTATTAATATATATATATATATAATGAAATATGAATATCCATCTACCTTCGTGTGACTTTGGTAGAACCACCTTTGATCATCTCACGGATTATCTTGCCCTCTTTTAGTCGTTGTCGTAGTGATTCTACAAGAGCTACTGGAAAGATGTCGCGATGAGCTTCAATCCATTCGGCTGCATAAAGGTCAACATCTATCAACTTGAATTTGTAACTGAAAAGCTCAAGTCGTGAGCCAATAAAGAAGTCCGCAGGTCCATAGTAGACAGGTTTGTCACAGGTACTTCCTGGCTTGGCGACGCTGTTGATCGATAATTAAAAAGAAGGGTAGATTCTGCTAGAAGGCATTTAGACCTTAATTAATCAGCAAATATTCTGGAATTATGTTTTAAGGTTTTTTAAAACTAATTTATATTTTTTTCAATTTTATTATTAATTTGAAATTACTCTGTCTAATATTGAAGAGTATACTTATACTTTTTCGAAATATATTATATTCATGCGTTTAAAAAAGAATGTCAGCCTTAAATAGAAGAAAATACTTAAACAAAAAACTACGCATACTTATACTAATGTATTTCACGTATTATATTTTGGTGCCAGCCATTTAAGTATCTTACCTCAACAAACTCCAATTTCCTTAACTCGTATTATTTAAATAGTAATCGCGCGCAAATCTAATTACTATATTAAATCAATACATTAAAAATAGATAAAGGTTAAATCCATAATATGTAATGTTACACACATAGTAACTGACTACAGATTTGTTTACAAATTTATATACCTACATTTTACTAATAAATTACATTTAATGAACGTTAACAGAATAATTGACAACAAATAAGGTTAAAAAAATATCAAACTATTTTTATTAAACATTAAAAAACTATTCAATCTTTAAAATTTAATTAAATGAGTATAGAAACTATAAATACCGACTAGGACTAAGAAAAGAACCACCCTCTCGACCTCCATTGCGAAGTGGTTTCTCAAAAATCTGGATCATGTCATCAGATAACCGATAGGACAGGATAAATCGTCGGTCCTTGTCCAGTGATCGTTTGCTCTCCTAAAAAAAGTAATAAAAAGAAAGATAAAACCAAACAATACCGTTAAATGCATATCCTGTAACTTTTTAAAACTTTGTGGTTTTATTACAGTAAATAATAATTTGTCCTTAAATTAAAAATTGTAATTAAAATTTTATTTCAGTTTTAAAAATTAAAAAATACTGCTTGTTACTTCTTTTTTATAAAATGTATTGAAATACATTTTTATAAAAATTAAAAAATTTATCAATACAAAAATAACATATTAAAAAAAATGTTTATCAATAGTACTTATTTTAACCGAACACAATATTATATTACAGTGTAAATAACTAAAAATGACTAAAAAAACTGAATTTGTACTCTAATGTATATGTAAATAATGCGATTTATAATGTTTATAGTAAATAAAGTTGTGAAGTATTTTATAAAGTAAGTGTTTGACACTCAATATTGCATTGTCTATATTTCGAAACTGATTGCAAAATGACACTCCAAAATGAAGAAATATTCAATGTCTTCTTCTCAACTGCAGACTTAGCTTGCTTTCTATGTGTTGAATATAAAACTGTAAAAATATACTCAACAAATAAAATTTAATTCAAGGAATTTCAACTGTATACAATTTTGAAATAGACTGTTATAGGTAAAGGTGTATTCAGTCATCTTAGAATAATTCCCAACGTTATCAGCGTCAGTAAAATTTTGAATCTTTCATCGAATAGAAATTGAATTAACATTTTTTGAAATCTGTATTTTATATTACTGTCGATAAATTAATAATTATATGTATTAATTATCAATTATTAATCATAATAATATTTTCAGACTTACCAATTTCATCTCATAGCGCAATATCTTTCCAAAATTGTCCATGTATTTAACCCAATCTCTGGCAGGAGCTTGGGGCATCACATTAAAGTATGTACCAAGACTATCCTCTAAAGATCCAAACTTATTATATTCAGGGATATCCTAAAATAATGTGAAACAACAAGGTTAAACAGAGGGTACGGACAAGCACCTGTGTTTTCTATCATAATGATACTTTATACTCTGGTATATACGATGATCAAATTTCTAAATATTCTTTTGGATTTAAGTATTATTAAACTTATTATACAAAACAATAAAATCAATATTAATACAGACAATGTAAAGGAGAGCAGGAATTCTACTAATGATAAACGCCGACGAAACTCACTAGTTTAGGATCAGACTGACTTGCGAAATCTATTTCAACTGGTGTGAAATCTGTGATACCAAAATGTTGATAGTACCAGGCCTTAGTAAAATTGTCACAGTCATAAAGAAGAAATCGACGACCCAGTACGACAATCGTTTTTCCTATGCGGAAATCTTTCGGTGAAAAATACTCCTTTATTTCGCTGCCTTTAAAGAAAGGAAGTGTTTGTTATGTGGACTAGAGTCAGTACAGTTGGAACAGTTTTGCATGATGTTATTCTAATAGTATAGTTTTAGAATGAATATTTAATTGTTGTATTATTAGGATTTTATAAATGTTTACGTATGAAAATATCCAAATGAATATTAAATAATATAAAGAATTCATTCTTATTTTATCGTTTATATTCATAAACTCAAATTCTACAGTTTTAACTTAGATTTCCCATTCTAGTCGTTCTTTATATCAATCTATATCTATGGATTAAATATAACATTCATACTATAAAATATAAAATATAAAAATACGTATTTTCTCATTGTTCAGACAAAGAAAATTAATAATAGATATAAAATCGGTCCATCCTACTTGTCAACTCAAGTGTGCTGCTCGGAAAACATGGGGAAACATCGAATCTGTCGTGTGGAATACGGTCCCGTCTGATCAAGAGTGGGAAAGGGTCCTGTCCATCATTGTTTGTGTGACATTCAGCAACTTCCAAAGTGTCATCTGACAGATAGTACTGGAAAAGAGGCATCACAAAAAAGATTCTGAGAATTTTCCATTTATTCATAATAAAATAACTTAAATTAAAAAACATGAATATAGAGTCGAAAGTCATCTAAATAGCAAATTTCGAATCTTAATAATCATGAAATATATACAAGTTGAATGGGATGTCAACCAATTAGCGTCGAACAATTTTTTCGATTGATTTTGATTGGTTGAGAGACCTTTCCGCCCGCGCTCCTTTACATTTTAAATTATTTACCAATAATAATCGAGTATCATAGTGAGTAAGGAGGCAAGCATGTTGCTAATTTCATTCTACTTTTTACGAGCTCTATGACGGTCGTCTCTCTGATCGGCTCCTATTCATGGCACTTTCCGGCAGCCTATATTACTGAGTAGTAATTCAATTTATCCTCACTGACAGTTTATTATAGACGAAAAATCTCTCAACGCTCCAGTCTCTCAGTATCTCAACGGCTTCCCTCATCTCTACTAAAATGAGTACTAATTCAGATTTCGTAATCGAGGCGAAGTCCAAATTTCTAATTGTTTATAATACTTGTGTTTTTATTTAAAAGTAATTTCAAATTTATCTAATTCATTTGTTTTTGAATTCTTATCCCCATCTTTACTAACATACAAAAATCCGTTTATTCCATTTTATAGGGGATGAGTATTACTATTGAAGACCACTAGACATCCCAGATCCTATACTGTCTCTTTCTACTTGCGCGATTGAGAGTTCTGTTGTTCGCTCACAGTCAACAAAATGCAACTACTTTGAAATGGACTGGTCTCAACTCCCAACATCGCATACACCATCAATTTCAGCTTTCGGAGAACCCTGGTCAATGGGACCACTTTTCATAATTTGATCATGAAATCCAAACATTGACCGTCCCTTAGTACTAAGTCCTTGAAGTTTGCAGTGGACTTCGGGAAATAGCTCTTTCAATATATGCTTAACCATGATCGATGTAGGGAAGCAGGAGAGTTTACTTACACGTTCAAGATTTTTTATTTTCTCCTCATAACCCACCGGTGAATCTTCATCCTGGCTATTATTATCTTTATCAGTCAGCTTTTCTTGGCTCCCTTCTATTTTCTCCTCCTCTACCTCCTCTTCCGAATCTTCCTGTTTGTTACTCAACTGATTTTGTTGCGGCCGGATTGCATACATTGTGAATATTATTTAATAAAAAATATGTCTATTATAATATTGTTTATAAACAAAACTAATGAAGTTTGTTTTCTCAAAAAATATCTAGAGACAATATGGGTATGCGATTGAAGCATAACGCCATGAAGCATGATTGTTAATGTTGCGGACCAACAA
Source organism: Vannuccia rotundouncinata (assembly GCA_034780395.1). Taxonomy (NCBI): domain Eukaryota; kingdom Metazoa; phylum Platyhelminthes; order Proseriata; family Coelogynoporidae; genus Vannuccia; species Vannuccia rotundouncinata. The sequence continues at coordinate 8,669 of JAUZNC010039214.1, read as the reverse complement.
TGTCTGGTAAAACAAGTTTTTTGGAAAATTGACTAAAACATCGCAAGGAAATGATTATTAAGGAATTAGGAAGTGCACTGGTTATAATGGTTATAATAATAATATATATATATAATATATAATAACTGTATATGATGATCCTCCAAAACAGGAAGAGCTGAATCTTAAAAGACCTCTGGATGTTGTTTTGATTGGTGATTTAATGGAGGAGACAATATCTTCGCCGCCAATTACTTTCCTCTTTACAAGAATGGTGCGTCACTTACCCTGATTTGCAATAACAATCAGACAGAATGTTTTCCAAAAAGAAGGGAGACTCGTACCTGGTCACTTAATATCCAATACTTGGTAATGTTTAAAAATCCACGTGATGCCAAACAAGGTGGACAACTCGGCCGACAAAGGTTTCCTGGGAATTCCAAATTTCTTACAACAATCTTTAAGGATAATTTCAGTGATAATCCCTAAACCTACCTATTTCTGGACTTGCATCAGACAAGTCATATTCTACCGGGAGATGAACCTCAATATGCCTATCGCACACATGCCCAATCGACGAAACATAATACCTGAGAAAAAGCATCCAAAAGAAGCAACATGAGGGAGATTATCAATTGTTTCAACGATTTGTATTAATCCATGAAGAGAAATACCTAGCAATGGAAAATTTGTCAAAGAAGAAGAAGAAGATGTCTCCAGATTTAGAGCATAAAATGAATGTTTACAACCTACAGCAAAAGATAACAAAACGCAGATGTGAAGAAGAGGAACGAGAACGACAAGTACCTCCATCAGCAGAACCGACACTGCCTTTACCAACGCGTCCATCTACTCCATCTCTACCACCGCAAAGTGTTCTTATCAAAATAATTGATTCATTTCCGAAGTATTGCCTACTACTTCAATCTTTTATTACTCATAATGTTAAGTTGGATAGATATGGACAACTGTCTGAAGATGATGAACATATAATTGATTATTCAAACTTAACAGTCTTGATTCGATAGGCAGTAGATGGAAGAATAGAAACTGTACCACCGATTGAATGGGCTTGATTTTTTCGAGATTATCAAGAAAAACCACATTCCAACACAGCTCATTAGAAGTGATCAGAAATTACGTTTAGTAAAACAACAAGTTGGACTACCAGAGTCGACAATTGAAAGACAAAGGACACCTCTCGAGTCGCAAAAAATTCATTTAACTTCAGACTATGAATTATTGAAACCATTGCTTCTGGACACTTGCATTTTAATTGAAAACTTAGAATTAAGTCAAAAGAATGAATTGATTTTTACAAATAAACTGCGAAGTTATGAGTTTTTTTAAATGTAAATGTTGTCATGTTTGAACAATAAAGTCTCAAAATTATAAAAAAATTATAAATATAAAATTAAAAATATAAATGAACGTTTAATTTTTATTGGAGCTGCTATAGCTGTGTTTGGGGTTTTTGCTCTGAGATAATTCATTGTTTCATCCATAAATCAATATATTTATATACCTACCATACTGACTCATATTTATCGCTTGTCTGCATACTATTATTGGAAAATTTCCAAATTAAATGCTTTTATAATACATATATTTGCAATAAGGGCAATAAATTTTGTAGATAACTTTTTTATCGGTTTAACATAAAGGGCCATTTTCTGGCATTATCGTATGGCAATGATATTTTTTACCTTTAAAGTAGTTTTCAGTATTGAAAATCTTCCCTATTCTTTTACTTTTATTTTATATAAAATATAAAATTCTTATGGATCAAACTATTTTTGTTTCCTCATTCTAAATATCCACATGCTTCATTTGGAAATATATAATCAGAAAAACAAAAAAGAGAAAAATTATTAAGAAAAAGATTTATTGAAAAGGAGGGGAAAGCCTTTATATAGCGAATATATGGAAAAAACAACATGCACAAAAAAATATTGAACAAAACAACATGTAGCTGATACAACTCAATACAACTGATACTATAAATATAAGATAGAGAGAGAAATAGTTCAAACAATAATGTCAGTATACAGCTAATTATAAATGTATATTTCTATAAAAAGTTTAGAAAGATTAGTAAAGTATACGCCTTATGATTTTCACTTACGGCTAAAAATAGCTACAATTGCAACCTTAGAGTCACGTAAAGAAATTAGCTCCTCCTTTAAAGGTTAATTGCAGAAGACAATAACAATGATTTCTATATGGTTCATGTATAGTAAAGAATATCCCTTTATGATTTGGCTAGAATAATGTTTACAACATCATAGTAACCTCGGTGCAGTTTTCGAAGCTTATGAATGAAAAGACAAACTGGATACTTCTACCTTGAAGAGCTGCCTTGGTAAATCAACACTGGTCATTGGAGGTGGAGACTTGTTCTGACAATACACCGGTTATATTTTATTATAATGATCCATTGATAAAAAGTTTTCCGGATTTGATAGCGCAATTGAAAGCTAATTTTCAAGATAAATGGTTACAGGAATCAGGGATTTTACAATGACTCTTTTATTGGCGATGTGAGGAATTATATAATGATGTGGAATAAAGCCTTATTTCTCCATATACTCTTCCGTTATCATTGAAACACTCTTGAAAGCTCCATTATGATCTGTAAAGTAGGTAAAGTTCTGCTGGCCTAGCTTCATCACCTTTGTATAACAACCGCCGCTTATATCAAGCCATTCGTCTCACAAGTGCTTTGAAATAGTAGCAACAGTGATGATGTCATTTGGTAATGTGTCTGAAAGTGTATATCTTGATAGTATTTGTTGTCCACGGATTTCGCAGTTTTAAACAATAAAACCTGTTAAGTCTCGCGTGCAACTGTTGGGAGCATAGATTATAATAGCAAGGCCAATGTTTTTTTCAGACGACCTGTATGTTTCAACAAAAACAATCCAACAAAAAGGTCATAAGAACTAAGAATAATGAAGTACTTAATGAAAAGATCTTGGAAGCGATTAGAAAGAGAGACACCGGGACAGGCGCGCAGGAGGAGAGTGAAGAAAGAATGGAAGCGGCACAAAGGGTTAAGGAACTAACCAAAAAGGCGAAAAGGAAACAGTGTAGGGAAACTCTGGATAGTGGTGCGAACATGTCTAAGATGTGGAGAGTCATCAATGGGTTGAACAGGAATAGCGAAGAGAAAAAGGAGGGGGAAGTGCATGTTTATAAAAGATAAGGAATGATAACACCAAGAGCTAAAGCGAAGGCGTTTGCCAGAGAATATGCAGCAGTCAGTAAATACGCGATCCCCAAGAGCCACAGAGGAATGAAGAAGAGAGTGAGCTAAAGGAAGAAGATAGTGGGATTAGAGGATGAGCAGAGCAGAGAGATGAGTATAGAGGAGGTGACGGTTGGACTGAAAGAGACGTGCGAAGGCAAGGCGGCGGGCCCGGATGACATACACCCAAGACTCCTCAAGAGACTGCCTGCTGATGGCGATCGAGAAGTTCAGGAAGTTGTTCGATCTATCCTTCGAGAAAGCTGAGGTCCCTAAGAACTGGAGACGGGCAAGAAATGTATCTATACTCAAAGCGGGAAAAGATGCGGCAGTGATTGGATAATACAGACCTGTGAGCCTGTAGGAAAGTGGTTCGAAAGAGTGATGGCGAACAGGATAAGGTACAAGATGGAGGTGAGTGGGAATCTGAGTGAGTGGCAAGCAGGGTTCAGGGTGGGCAGGAGTGTGGAGGACCAACTGTTGCGGCTGAGGCAAGATGTAGATGACGGCTTCCAGAACAGAGAGAGAGAGAAGACGGTGCTGGCTCTGTTCCACTGTGGAAACTGATGGATTTCGGGGTGAGCAAGAAGGTTATAGCGTGATTACTGGGCTGACTAGCCAACAGACTGGCGTGTATTTCGGTGCAGGGAGTGTGGAGCAAGGAAATACCTGTTCGAGCAAGGACTACCACAAGGGGCGGTGCTTTTCCCGCTGCTGTTCCTGGCCAATATTAACGACTTGATCGAAGAAGTGGCAGAAGAGTTGAATGTGAGTGGATTCGCGGACAACCTGGCAGTGTGGGCGAAAGGCAAAGTTGTGAGTGAATCGACAAGGAAGGTGCAGAGGGCGACGGCGAAGGTGTGGGAGTGGAGTAAGAAATGGCTGATGGTGGTGAGTGTTGGAAAATGCTCTGTCACGCTGTTCTCCAACGACAATGCAGGTAAGAACATGGAGGGGATAAGAGTTGTGATGAACGGGGAGAAACATCCTACTTTCCTAGGAGTGATGTATGATAGGAAACTGACGTTCGGAGACCATGTGGAGAAAACCGTTGAGAAGGCTAGAAAAAGACTAAAGCTACTGAGAGCGCTGGCAGGCAGAGATTGGGGGTGGAGCAAGGAATTGATGAGATGCACGTACGTGGCCTGCATCAGATCGGTGCTGCTGTATGGGGCAGTGGCGTGGACTCCGTGGCTCAGCAAGTCGCAGTGGGAAAGGCTAGAGAGCGTGCAGAGAGAAGCGGCGAGAGTGATAGCCGGCATGGTAGCGAGCTCACCAAGTGAAGCGGTATTGGAAGAAGCGAGACTGAGAGATCTGAAGACAGCGGCACAATTGGAATACGATAAATGCATGAGAGTGAGCGACAGTAACCCGAAGAAGGAGATGACCAGGAGGATTGTTAGGCAGAGGCTGAAGAAGAAGGAATGGAGAGCGCAAACAAGCGAGCTGATTAGGGGATGGCTGGAAGACGAAGTAGGGAGAAACCAATTCCCGAAGATGAGACCACCATGGGAGAGGAGAGTAGATGCCAGAGTGGTGTCTGACAGCCAGTCTAGCCTGAGAGCGCTGGAGAAAACGAGAGCGAAGAACATGTGTGGGCTTGTGGACAAGGTAGAGTTGCAGTTGGTTGGCCTGAGGGAAGAAGGGAAAAGGATTGAGCTGACGTGGGTACCCAGCCACTGTGGAATAGAAGGGAACGAAATGGCGGAAAAGACGGCAGACAGGGCTGCAAAGATAGACCAGAATGGAGTGAGGTGCAGCTTTGATGGAATCAAGAGAAGAATCGGGGTTTGCGAGAAGATGAAAGATCCAAAAAAGTGTCGGGAAGAAGAGGAGCAAAGAGTGCCGGAAGGTAGAGAGCGGGGGGAGCAGGGATGAAGCGGTCAGCATGTCGCGGTTTAGATGTGAACACTCGCTGGAGCTAGACCAATACAGAAAGAGGATCGGTCTGGCGGAAGGAGGATTGTGTAGGAGGTGCGAAGAAGAGAAGGAGGGTACAGAGCATGTGTGGAAGTGCGGCGCCGGAGCGAGGAAGAAGGAAGAGCTCGAACTTTATGAATTAGGGGACGTGTGGCAGAAACCAGAGAAGGCCCTATTCTTTATGGATAACAATTTTTTTTTGTCATTCGTAATATTTCCATAATATAAAATATATAAAAAGAGAAAATAATATAAAAAATAAATTTACTCAAACGCGAAATGGTATGGTTTGGCTATCTAAATATTAAAATAATTATAAAATAGTACAAAATTTATTGTTATTATATGAAGGAATATTACATGATAATGGTTCATTTAATAACCAGCGAAAACATTTAATTTTCGCAGAGATACATAGTATTCTCACTTTTATTCATAGTCATATATGAACTGCTTAGAAAAACTGAGTCGACAGGGTCGTTTTCCACTTGCATGGAAGGTATAGGGATCATCAATTTAGGGAGTAATCGAATTTTCTCGACCTCCTTAGTTGGGAGGTCTTCTTCGCGAGAGTAGTGAAGTCCCCCGAAGGTTGAAAGTTTATTGGGAGAGGAGTAGTGATGTGGAGTAAGTTTTGTGCCCTTTCAATTGGATCATGGCGAACTTGGACGATTTTCAAGTTTAAGCTGGCGACTTTATTCGCATTACCGTGCTGTCCGATGAATATGCCCTTCAGACGAAGTTAAAAGTGATATTTACCCGCGGTCTTAATTTCATTGAGTTGCCAGTCCAATTGAAGATAGTCGCCGTGCGTCCAAACTTGGCCCATTACATGTCGGCGTTCTCTCTGAAAGTTTCTCGCAAATTTGGTCTAGCTATAAAGATCTCTCTCAGAGGTTTTGAAAGTCCTAAAGCATCTTTTGGGTTGGATAGAAATTCAGACAATTTAATTAACGCTTGAGACTCCACACATTCGATGTTGGACATTAGATCATCTTGAGATTTAGCAATATTTGTCTCAGTAGTGTAGATATATCTGAAAACCTCATCCTTGATAGAGCCTTTTAGATTGGTAAAGACTGCACTCATGAAAAGCAGAGTTGAACTTCCGGTCGATTTCACCTTGAATAAGTGAAGAGAATTCTCTTGGAACTTGGACCAATCTTATCAGTAGAAATGTCGCTTCGACTATAGTATCAAAAGTAGTTGACATTGCAGTGGATAAAGAGAAAGGTGAGAAACGTTGAGACTGGTGATAGAGAAACTGGGAGACAAACGTCGCAGAAATCAATGGTAAGCTTGAGGTTGATCGGAGTGTGTAGGACAGACGTCTAACTTAAAAATAATAATAAATAAATAAAATGAATTATTATTATTGCAAGTCATTATTATAAATGTCATACTAAAAGAAATTTTGGCATGACTCCTGGCCCAAAATTATTATTTAAACAAATTTTAGAGATAATATTACATAAATTTAAAACTATTAGATATTTGGGACGTGGCTTCTGGACGTTAATTTGAATAGAACACAATTTTTAATGACTCTGCAAAAAAAATATTACAAGTATTTTAAACTAATTTAAATTTGTGCGTGGCTCTTGGGCCCTGATATGATAAAATGAATTTTTCATGAGTTCTAAATAAATATAAAAATTATAATATTAGAGATATAAATTGCCCATATGTATTGTAATTAAAAATTGAAGCAGTAACAATTCTTGTCATACAATCCGTCATAGCCGTTTTGTACAAACTTCCCGTCGTCAACTAATAGTGACAAGAGTAATCTGAAAAGGCTAAATGAGTTTTCTGATCAATAGCTGACATGGTAATCAACAGACTTTCGTCTAAATGGTTTACGCTCTTGCGCCCACCGTAAATAGAGTATATTTCCACACCAACAGGCTCATCCCATGCAAGGCGACATCAAAAATTAATATAAATTAAAGTATATGTACGAATGGTAAGATTATATTATCACTTTTCATAGCTATACATTTATATATATATTATAAAAATATGTCAAATATATACATTCAAAAATTATCTAGAAATTATCTAATTGATTTAAATTTTGAAAATTTAAAATTTTTGAAAATAATTAATTATTTTATTTTATATAATTATTATTTTTTTAAATTTTTAAATTTTGATTTTTTTTGGAAATTCGATTTCTTCATATGCAAGCAACATAGTAGAATTCGCTTTGATAAATATAATTAATTAAGTTATTAATAGAAAAATCAAATTGTACAATGCAGCACTTACTCTGAATAGATGAGATGATAATTAGGATGAAGAAACCGAAAGATAAGGATTATAACGGTATAGCTCTCGATGAATTCAGACAATAGTAACAGAAGAAATGAGAGAGAGACTATCAAGGAGACGATTGTAGTAAAGTAAGTAAGAAAGGAGAAAGAAATCAAAAACTCACACACCTCCATATATACCATAATACACAATTCTCATACGTCAGAATGTTGAGGTGCGACGAATATTAACATGTAAAGGTGCTGAAAAATTTAACTAGTAAAGGTTTGGGGGGAGGGGGGGAGTGGGAGTGGGAGGTCTTTGTTGAAACAAAGGATCCTTTGTTGGTCTAGATATAGCAATCCCATACTACTGATTGGTCACTTTTAATTGATGAAGCTACTCATGAATGAGTGTGTTTAGCCTGTAGAGTATTTGATGTCAGTGAAGTAGAGAGATCTCCCCAGAAACCAAACGCATGCGATGAGGACCCACCTTGATTAGGAGAATTATCGGTTGGAATGTCGCCTAATCTGAATTAGTAGTCATTGTAGTAGAGATGAGGAGAACCATTAAGAGATAATGGGAGACCGTAGCGTTGTGAGATTTCTCGTATAGAAGAGACTGTCATGAGAAAAATCTATAGCTGAGTGATATAGGCTGTCAGAAATTGCAAGAATGGGTGGGTGTGACGTCAAGGAAACGACAGTCATTGAGCTCTTAAAAAAGTAGATTGAAATTTGAAACTTGTGCGCCTCCTTATATAGTATAATATTCGACTCTTAATGGTCAATATTTTAATATGAAAGGGTGCGAGGAAAGAAGGTGGTAGATTTCTCAAATCATAATAAAACATTTTTTTGTTTGATCCTGATTTTTAGAGATATTATCTAAATCAAGGTTGAATTTGGCTTAGATGTCCCTATCCCGCATGTCAAAATTATTCTAATATTCGGTTGTGGTCAGTTTTTCTTATTTGCATTTTCTTCACAATATGTAAAATTCACACTGGATCTCAATATCCTTTCCACTTTACTAGAGATTCTCTATTATCACCTTTGATTCCCACAAAAATCTTCTCAGTCCAGTTGGAAATATGACCGGTTTATTTTCATATTATTTTTTAGCATCTGTTTGTAACAATGAAGACATTCATTTTCCATTGGAACATTTTAACTCAATACATTTTAACTGAACTCTCCATCACCTGAACTACCTCTAGCTGATTGTCCAGCTCTCAATCTCGCTGACGTCTCTTCAAACAGTT